>MU228456.1:2004208-2042167 GCA_018584345.1 Thuja plicata | reverse complement strand
TAATATTTATGCTAGCCAATATATAATAAAATGTTATCATGTATCATATCAATATTCATATTAAACATATAATGTTAACATTATAATATTCATAATATATATATATATATATTCATTCAATATATTACATATAATATTAATATTTTATATTATATAAAGTTAATATATATAAAAAAGAAAGATAAATGATTTCATTAAGCCGACGACTTTAGTGTCGTCGGCTACCAAAGGTTGTGACTTCTAAAGTTGCTCATAGCCTTATAAAGCAGGGTTGACCGCAGAGAGGATGGGGGGGGGTTTTACGGGAATTCATCCACCGAAAACGAGAAGAGTCTTTGCATCAATGATATCATACTAATCAAACATTTCGTATAACCATATTTGGCATTGCTGAAGGGGAAGAGTGATTACAAAAGAAAAGATAAAAGCTTAACATCCTTCGATATATTGCAGCCAATATTACTTACTTTCCATTCACCTATTAATAATGATAGCAAGTTATTTTGGAGGCGGTGTTTACTACTAGACGTCATTGGGATATATCACTGGATAACGAATTGAAAGACCAAGTATAAAATCATAGTCATGCAATCAGTCTTATACACAGGAAATCTATAGAGTACAGTCAGCAACTCCTTTCAGCGTTGACTCATCACAATGAAAGAATCGAGATCTTATGCGTTTCAAGAGTGTTAACATCTAAGGAATTAATAAGTTTCCTTTAGCACCGTCGATGACTTGAATTGTTATTGTCATGCAAACAGTTATTTATCTCTTATTCATAAGAAATAACGTAAGGGGATATTATAGTTGTATGCACCACGTGAACGGTGGATAAACAATGATTCCATATTGGGTAGCATTAAAGCGATTATATACAAGAAGGTATCAAAGCATCTAGCAAAGGCCGTGACTTAAGATATGAGTAGATAAGATAACAGTGACTAGTTCCTATCGACAACTATGGAATTGAGGAAATTATGTCCTGGAATTGCCAAAGAAGTCAAACTACTAGTCATAAGTGTCAAGCCATGTCAACAATATCATTGCCATTCCAAGCAATCAGTATCGACAAATAATTCCTTACTTATTGTTGCGTGGAAGAAGACATTGATGGTACCAAGTCTGAAGATTCGATTCCATGCGATAGTCAAATATTAATAATGATATGTTGTGTAGAGCAACTATAACATCGATAATCATCATATGGTGGATCATTCGATGATTAATGAGGAGAGGTAATAACTCGAATTTGTTATCAGGAGAATAATGATTAAGTTACCATCATTTTGTGTAAGAGGACATCAATTAGAAGGCTAGTCGATGAAAAACAAAGTATTGTCAATGATATAATAATCAATTAATGGAGGAAGATATAGTAATCAGGGTTATAATCAGCAATTATGGAAGACATGGAAGTGATTAGTTGTTAGCAAGCATCGATTAGAAAGCAGGCTAATCATAAGACATAAAGATAGACAATCAATTACATACAGTGATTAGTAATGAAGTGATGCGTTAGTAAAAAGGAAAGGATATTTAATAAGTCAAGTTGCTTGGCATCGTGCCTTGTCACAAGATATAAGAAGCCATGCAACATCATTTAATTCAATCCATATTAGGACCTTCTAGGAATAGAAGGCTAATAAAAAAACAAAGAAATAATTCGAAGATGCGAGAATTCAATGAGAGCATTTGATAAAATGAGAAGTTAAGGTAATTGTCCCAACTTTCCATGTGAGCATACAAGGGGACATTACACATGACTTCACAATACCCAAGAGGAAAATCATGAACACGTGATTGCATGAAGGTTGTTGAAGCTTGCCACAATGCTAAATCTGACGAAGAAGGCCTTGAATGCTTGAATGAATTGATGGATGTCAAAATGAGGGAGGATAACTTGCTTTTATACCTCTCCAAGCATTTTTGGGTGTTACTTTTGGAGCAAACCAACGTGGGCTTAAAATTTCCACTCTCGCAAGCTAACCATGAATGATTTGAATTTGGGCGAACATTGAGGAGTGGGTCGCTTGAGGTGACTTGCTCCCTCCAATGTAGGACCGAATTAGGACCGGAGGTCCGGAGTGCCGAGGAGATGCTGGAATTTTAGTTAGAATTGAGCTCCGATGTCAAAATTAGGTACGTGAGGCCATACATGCTAAAATAGTGCCTGGGTGAGCAAGAAGTTGCATAGGGATGCAATTTACGATGCTACAACTACGTGAATGGTAATGCCACTCACTCAATTTTGGTGTTACATGTGTGAATCCTATTAATCAATATACTTATGCCCCACCTTCCTCTACTCTCCCTTTTTTCTCTCAAAATGTTAACCCTTTAGTATCACAACATATCGTTATTCAATCCCCTCCACATTTTACTTACCTTAATGTTCCACCGCCTACCATTAGTTCTACTCCACCTTAACATTCCATTCTCTCACAAACCAATTCCCCTTCCGATTCCGACATAAACCAACTATAACAAAATGTGTCTTCATCACAAAGACAATTAGCCAACATAAACCAAACTTAATCTCAACCAACCCTTCCATCATATTGTACCCGTAATCTATTATCATATACCATTCCAATGACTCCTATTTCACAAAACATTTAGTCATCACATTTTAATAAATGCAATGGAAAAGGAGACCCTAACACTAATGTGTCCACTTTTACCGCATTATGCAACATTTCATCCTTGAAGATGCTTTTCTTACAAAACTCTTTCCTAGGTCATGGAAAGATATGGCCTTAGATTGATTTTTCTCATTACCTAACAATTCAATCCATTCTTTCTCACAAGTTGATAATCTTTTTTTACAACATTTTCAAAATAACATTGGAGCTCAAATCACATTAACACTCAAATCACATTAACTGACTTATGAGGGAAACTACTCTAGATAATTTATCACAAAGGCTGTCAATCAATAAAGGGAAATTACAGATATCAATTGTTGGAGGAACAAGGTGACCACCTCAACAATCAACTAGCTATAAGAAAGTTTCATATTTAATATGAATTTTCTTTTAAAGTATAGCATGGGACTGGTGACTTTTCTGATGCAAATTAATTACGACATAATTATCATCCTAAATATTATGATGAAAGAATTTTGGAAGTAATAAGTTGAACCTAGACATGAGAGAGGTTGTGAGCATGCTATGTAAAATTTCATTCGTGCAAGTTCTTTCTTATAAGAGCTCTTAAAATTCAATGGTTTAAAGAAGATAGAATAAGAAAGAAGAAAACAAATCAGTAAGAAAAATAGTGGAGATTATATAGACTCTAGAGTGTGTATTTTGTGGAGTTACTTGAGATCACAGTTTATTGATTTTTCTTAATTATTTAGTTTTCTACTTTTAATTTGCATTATCGATATGTGGTTCAATGAGTAAATAAAAAATGACTCCAGTGGTAAGTGACAAGGAAACTATTACAGATGTCAATTGAAGAGTTGATTAGGTGTTGAATTAATTTGTAAAATATGATGGTGTTTCTTAACATGGTCCATATCCATGCATGCTTTTGATTTTGTTTTATAGTTCACATCTTTGAGAGCAAAAAATCTGCGGGCTTCACACAGAAATGGCTTTTCAGACCCGTAAGTATTAGTTTCCTCTTTTCTACTCTTGATCTTTCAAATATGAATGAAGTGATTGTTGGATTTTTATTACATTAGTGGGCTTGCATATTTTGCATAAATAGGCGATTCTGTGAACTGGTACGGAGAATGTATTATAGTTCTTAGCTGTTTGCTGACTCTGTTGTTATTTTTGTTTTCTTGAACAGATATATATCATTTATTGGACCAAATTTAGTTCAAAATTTCAGGTCTAAAGTGAAGTATCAGACCCTAAATCCTGTATGGAATCCCCTAAAGGTAATACCTCAAAGTCCCTATCACATCTGCTTCGAAGTAAGAAAAAAAATTGACTTCTGTTACAATTTACTTTATAAATATATACACTAACATATCTCACCAAGTTTACTATGTTTAGCATATTGGTTGAAGTTTCATAAGAAAATTTATGGATCTATTTATTCAGATTGTTTCTTATGACAATTCTTGAAGATTTTCTTGATATATATTGTGCAAAGATAATTCATGAATATTATCAATTGATTTTTCACATCCCTTTTACATGTCGCTTATCTGATCATTTTGAGCTGACAATCTAGTAATATTGAAGTGGGATGGAGTTTTATCCCATTCTTACCTAAACTACTGTATTGAGGTACTCACTCTAGCTGCCGCAAGGGCATTGATTTCCTTGGCTTTTACTGTAAAAATACATGCTGAAAAAGTGATGAAAAGACCAGTAAAAATATTCTCTTTGGCAAGTAGAATGCATAATAAAGGATTTTTCTTTTGACATATGTAGATCACTATTAGTAAATATGTAACACAAGTTGTACATCCTTAACTGTTATTAAGTTTATTCCACATGAAAGACAAGAATATGGACATTATTGGATCTTGACAATTTGGCTATCCTAGTAATATCTTCCAACATATGCATAGCTATTTAAATTTGCTAAAAAGTTAATACATTTTTAGGGAGATTAGTCTAACATACACCCTTAACTTTTTTTTTGTTTTTTGTTGTTCTGTTTGAGTGTTTGGTGTTGTAGGAAGATATGCAGAATATTTGTTTCACAATAATTACATTTGCAGCAATATAATAACTCAGAAAATGATAATATATACAGAACTCCTCAACTATATAGCATTCAGATTTTATTTCAAGCATACCCATTAACTCCAACACATAAGTCTGAGCTGACATTGAAATCAACAAACTAGCTTTAGCAAACTTGAATGCCACTCTCCAATAACACCTCCAAAGGCTGCAATAAGGATTGGAAAGAAAAAGAAGGGCCAAAACACCACCAAGCAGCAACAAATACTCCCCAAACCGCAGCCGTCACCTCTCCCAATGCACACGCTACTCCTAGGGCCATACGACCAACAAGAAATGATGTGTGGTATCCTTAAATGCCCTCCAAAACTGCAAACAACACAAAATCCTCCCTCAATCTCCTTCTGTGAATGATCTCTGATAATAAGAAGCCTAGGATTGTGATATTGCTAGCTATATCACAATTTGACTTGCTGTGAAAATTATCTCCTAATCCAGAAGCCCTGAAATCTGAAGAAGGCTGAACTAAATATCCATTAAGCTCTAATGTGATTCCTAAATGAAACTACCCAAAATATGCTAGTGGGTCTCTCACCAACATGGATGATGCTACTTAGAAGGTATTTTGTCTTTTCAAAGCTTTAGGAAGAACATGTTTCATCCAAGAAGAAGAATACCAAAATATCAACTCAAGCATACCAAAAATGAGCTCTAAAACACACTTAAGTAGGTTGTCCAATGATTAATTTTAAATCCCTATGTCTTCCTCATAAAGTGGCACCCACTTCTAGATGGCCCCTTATTAAATATTTATACTTTATCTTTTAATTTGGGCACCCATATAGTCCATAATTGAATGAATTAAAATAACAATAAAGTTAAATATTTAATATAATTTAATAATTTATCATTATTTAAAATAAAGTCCTAGACTATATCAAATATCGAGATATCAACATTAACCTCTTCCACCAATACATCCAAAAATAGTAACATTGACAACTGTATTAGTCAGTGACTTACTAAAAATAGGACCTATTTGAAACTCAACCAAAACCCCTCTAGAAAATGGTGTTATGCAGATCGTAATCACTAGAGCTCAAATAAACACCTATCTTTGCCAAAATGTTGGATAACCTATCACCATGAGTTACCTAACCCTAATTCATTAGCCTATGAGAACCCGCTAAATCGACTAACGGTTCACCATACAAAACTAGCTAGGAAGGGGACATTACAGCCCGCCCTTCCCAAAATTGCTTGTCCTCAAGCAATCTCAGCTTTGGATGCTGCAAAACTTGCTCATTCTCCATGTTGCATCCTCTACTAGCAAGTTCTTTCATTTGACCAAATATTCCTTATTGACTCTCTTCCAAAGAGTACGTTCTCCATAGTCTATGATTGGCTTCTGGAATCAACTTTCCCTTATCATCCAATGGTAGAAAATCTAATGAGGGAATCACATTATGCCAAGTTCTTTCTTGAGCCTTTGCACATGGAACACTACGCATTCTGCTACTCACTAGTTACTCAAGCTCATAGGCAACCTCTCCAACCCTCCTAAAAACTTTGAGAGGACCATAGAACCTAGACTTAAGATTCTCTTCTCCACTCTTCTTGAGAGTAGACTATCTATTTGGCTAGAGCCTTAAATACACCATGTCACCCACCTCAAAACTGCACTCTATCTGATGCTAATCAACATACAAGTTCTATTGATTTTGTGCCAGCTGCAAGTTCTCCTTCAAAGATTTCATGATATCTTGGTTCTCTTGTAACAAATCTCTAGCCTTAGGTTGTGATGTCCCATTTCCAAAGGTAGGCTAAAATGACAAACGATTAAATAAGTTTAAATTAAAAATTTAAAACTTATTATAAGGGCAGACTAAATAGACAATTAAAGAAAAAGATAATTAATTATAAAAGATAGTATGAAGATTGGATATGATGATCAAATCTTAAGAGGGAACATTGAGTTAATGACCATGTCCAAACTAAGGACAATCGGCCTTAGTGAAGGACATCTGGCTTTTCTAATAAATGAATCCTAATCAAAATAATCCATCTAGCACCACATGAGGTGGTTGTCTTTTCTGCAGAAGATTATAATTGAAGAAAGCATATATTCAAACTATGACAGCAATACATATTCATTGTTTCACTCTTTGCAGTGGAACAAATAAATGTTGGCTTCTAGCAGAAAAGACAAAGGAAGTAATCAGCAAATCAGTTCATATTATAACACCTTTTATTTAGAAGTCAAGACTATTACGTTACGTGGAATATCTAATTATCGGGCAAGAAAATATGTCCATTTCCCATGCGTGGTTTATTCAGCAACTTCATCGAATTGGGGATTTCGTATTGGCTTGGCCATTTAAGGTTAGCCATTCTTTCTGCACAAGAAGAGTATAAACAGCGATGGAACATACAGCAATGATGAGCTGATCGGTGCAAAAATAAACAAATATTATGGCAACAATATCCTAAGGATTCCTAGACATCCATCTATGCAGCGGTGAAACCATGGCCAGTGACCCATTCATAAACGATAATATTAAGTAATCAGGTGGTAAGTACGAAAGTCAGGGAAAGGTCTATAGTTAGCAGCGACTATTATCAAAAGACCAGGATTAATCTTATTTAGGCATCGATAATGAATAATAGGTCTATGATCCTTGACTAATAATCAGACATATGTATCATAGACAACGATGGAAGTATGTCAATAACAGCAATGAAGTCATTAAGACTATTGATTAGTCGGTACCTATGATTTGACCATTACTAGCCACCAATGATAAACAATATTTTGGTCAGCGTTTAAATTCAAGCTATGAGGCTCGATAATAATTAAATCATCAGCTGTCATCACTGATTAATTAATCGTGGAAAGATGTGATTGAGGCGGTGTAACAATGAATTGTTGTGTTCATTCGAAGAGAGCTGTCTCTAAGTGAATAAAGATATAAGAGGGAAACCAAACACTCTCAATCGGGCATAAAGGAAATATAGCTCACTAACATATATTGACTGCTGATCGAATGAATTGGGATGAGAGGAATAAGAATGAACAAGAGATTATAGTTTTATAATGAATATATTTATAGTAAAGTAAGAGAAATATATATATATATATATATATATATATATCAAAATAATACGTTTATAATATATATTGCTAACGTTATGAATTCAAGTTATTATAGATAATGAAACATCCACATGTTAATACCAGAAACACATTAAAAACTATGTTGGCCTGATCTTAAATCCTTCATTAATACTAACATATATTGACTGCTGATCGAATGAATTGGGATGAGAGGAATAAGAATGAACAAGAGATTATAATTTTATAATGAATATATTTATAGTAAAGTAAGAGAAATATATACATACATATATATATATATATATCAAAATAATACATTTATAATATATATTGCTAACGTTATGAATTCAACTTATTAGAGATAATCAAACATCCACATGTTAATACCAGAAACACATTAAAAACTATGTTGGCCTGATCTTAAATCCTTCATTAATACGTATGGAAGGATAGGTTGGTTTGTATAGGGAGAGGCGAGTAATTTCATCACAAATTAGGTGACTCCCAAGAGGTCGCATTGACGGATGTTCATGAAACCCTTGGGCTTAATTATGGAGGTGGTTTCAGTGCCCTATGATAGTAATTCCCCATCCTCCATTAGGGTTAGGAAAGAAGTTAAGATTGAGTTTAAATATAGAAATTATGGTTTGTATTATATACAAATTAACTATCTCTTAATATTAAGGCATAATATTGCATGAAATTGTATAATCAGGTATGTTAAATGGATAGTCCCTAGTAGGGGACATTACATAGGTAATTTGATATCCCCAAACAACAAATCCATGAATTTGGGTGCCTCATACCCATACAATCCCATGAATGGTGACATTCTAATGGACATGCTCACCAAGGTGCAACCATTTTATCCAAGCTCTTTGTTGTCTTTATACATAGTTTCTGAAATACCCTTCCACCCATTTGTTCACTATTTATGTCTAACTATCTATCTATTGGTGGTAGCTTGTGTTGGGAGTGAGCTAAGTCCCTACTCAATCTGAAAAGCTCCTGCCAAAGGAGGATTGGGAACTTGTTGTTCCTATTAATCACTATGCTCTTGGGCATCCCATGTAATCTGAAAATCTCCCTCAAGGATAAATCAGCTACTTATGCTGCAATATATGTCCCTGAAATGGCAAAGAAATGTGCAAATTTGGCCCAAACTTCTGACCACAACATATATGCAATCCTTGCCCTCTACCTTAGGTGGTCCAATGATGAAGTCCACAGAGATACATTCCCATTTCTGATCAGGAATGGGCAAGGGATGAAGTAGACCACCTAGGTACGTGTGCTCATTTTTGTCTTGCTAGCAAGTGGGACACTCTAATGTACATAAGGACATCATTTTTAAGTCTTTTCAAAGTGAATCTTTCCTGGATCTAGCTATGATCTTGAAGAAACTCGTGTGATCAGCCATAGGCGCATCATGAAAAGTCCTCTCTATCTTCACCTTAAGATGTGAAGTAGGCACCAAATAAATTGTCTCCTTATAAATGATCAGCTCATTAACTACAGTGCGCCCGTCATCATGGATAGTGCCTTCTATGATTGTTGGTGCCCAAGAATCCTTAGCATGATCTACTGAAACTAACTCTCTCCAATCAGCAATAATCTCTACCAAAACATAGGTGAGGCCTCCTAGAAAGCGCATCAACAACTACATTCTTTTCCCCCTTGACATATACAGTGTCAAAATCAAATCCTTGTAGCCTAGTAACCCACTTCTGCTACCCGCCATTGAGATCCTTCTAGTTCATGAAGTACTTGATGCTATTATGGTCCTTTTTGAAAATGAATTTACCCTCTACTTCTTATGGTCTGATTTTGGCCAGGGTATGGATGATGGCCAACATCTCCCTATCATGAATTTCAGATTAAGAATACATGTTAATTCTGATTAGTTGATTGAAGATGAATAAGAACACTTTGCACATATAAATTCTTCTCACCTAGCAATGACAATCTTCATGAACGCACTAGCTGATATTATTCTTTGTGGAGTTCAGGTTTGCAGGTTTGCTGATTGTTGTATTTGAACTCATACATGTATCTTGTATTGACATTAATATTCAACCAGAAAATAAAGAAAATATTTGATAAGTTGAACACAAAATGAGCATAAAGTTGCAAGAAGATTCTAAACCTTAATTTGAGAACTTGATATCAATGGAAAAAAATCTGCAATATAATTAGTCTTGTTGTCCACGAAATGCAGATGGAAAAATCAGAATCATACACCCAAACAATGGCTTGTGCTGAGTTCAGCTAACATCTGCCATAGGAAAGAAGTCCTGCCAAAGATAGATAACAATCCGGCAGTGAACTCATCCTTCCACCCAAAGACATATACTCATGCCATAAGAATAGGTTCACACCAAGGATGAGAAGGCTCTATTTGCAAGGGCTCAGGCTGTGAGCAATATGATGGAACAACCAAAGGAAATACTTCCAACAAGGAAACTCATATTAGACAACAGAAGTTGGCGCTCAAACAAATCAATTAACTTGCATTCCAGCTAGGAGGCTCTTGATATCATAATGTTAAAATTAGGGTTACCCCTTCTTTATGGTTCATATCTTGGTAAAGATACTTACACCAAGGGAAGCAATACCCGACTTGTGTATGAAGAATATGCCTAAGAGTGATAGCATCCACCAAGGTTTGTATGCTCACATCATGAATAAGAACACCTCATTGTAAAGAGGCACCACTCCCAAGTAGGATGGGAAGTACCGCTGAAGTGCTAAAGACTTTTAATGAAGATAGCGATGCTTAACTAGAGAAATAAACACTCCCTCCAATACTAGGGATGTTCATGCCATGAAAGGGAAAATCAGTCCCAAGCATTAAAGTTCCACATGTTGCAGAAGATATCACGCTACAGGCTAATCAGCTTGAAGTTGCGCCAGGACAAGGGCATCACAAATCAACCTTCAAAATGTACCCATGCCTTGCTCAAAATTAAACTCGACCTACAAGTTATGAAATAGGCTATAATATATATGCCTGATAGGAATAACTCATGCTAGAAGAGGAAGAGTCACACCAATATTTTCCACGATGATATATTTGAAAGAAGCAGCCTCCTTTTTCCAACTATTAACTTAAGCAATTTCTTTAATTCATGTCACTTGTAACCTTTTCAATGTCTTAGCATGAGATTTCCCAAATAATTTCAAAAACTTCAATCCCTAAATCCAATTGCGAGATCTAAGTGACTCTGCCAAACGCCAACTAAGGTGGATAGCTTCACTGCCAAAACTGATCTTCCCAAAAGATGGCTTGCATTGGGTTTAGCTAACACCCACCACAAGAAAGAACTCCCCACAAAGATGGATAACAATCTGACAAAAAACTCATGCTTCCACCCAAAGACATACTCATGCCATAAGGACATGTTCACGCCAAGGATGAGAAGGTTCTATTGCAAGGTCTCAAGCTATGAGCAATATGGTGAAACAACCAAAGGAAATACTTCCAGTAGGGAGACTCATTAATGAAAGCAAGAGTTGGTGCTTGGACAAAACAATTAACTTGAGTTCCAGCTAGGAGGCTCATGATATTGGAATTCCAACTAGGACTATATTACCTTCTTGATGGTTCATATCTTGGTAAAGATACCTATGCTAAGGGAATTAATACCCCACTTGCATATGAAGAACACGTCTTAGAGTGATTACATTTGCCAAGGTTTGTATGCTCGCATCATGAATAAGAACACCTCGTGTTAAAGAAGCACCACTCCTAGCTAAGATAAGAAGTCGCACCAAAGTGCAAAAGACTCTTTGATGATAATATGTAATGTCCCCGATTCAAAGTCTAATAGATATAAGATTTAATAAGTTTTAATTAAAGATTGAAGCTTATTAATATCAGCCTCCATTGTTTATTAACAATATTATAGAATTGGTATAAAACATTTCATTAATAGCACTTGTCGATACACACTCACACAAAGACAAGATTGATATTTCCTTAATAGACTTTTGGAGACGGCAATAAAATACAAAGATGTGTTTGGCTAATACGATTCACAACGGCAACCTATTTCCCTCAACATTACCATCAACAATTAAGAATATTGAGGAATGATAGATGGTTTGTTACGACAACTGAGAATTCTCAGGGGCCATACCTCATCGTAACCAAGGGAGAACGTTTCAGGAATATCAAGCAAGCTAGCAAGATGAATTGAAAATCTCCACTAAACTGGAAAGACCCGACTGAGGTCAATGCACAAAGACTATTGAAGAAAACAAGAGATTGTCTTCACATCCTTAAGGAGGTGTCAATAAGGGAAGACTCGCGAACAACTTGAAGTATATGTGAAGAGTTGACAATGACTGTAAAGGTGGAGATAATAACAACCTGCTCAGATGTGGGTTACACATTAGCATTTGAGATTCGATCATGAAGACCAAAATCATTAGTAAGATGACAAATACAGATAAGTCAAAGATTATACGTGTCAAAGGGAAGACAGACGACTCTGTGTAGTGAATACCCTCCATCATACATATGGTCCTACACGAAGATTATCAAGTGAATACCATGGCATTCACGCATTGATATTTTGGTATTTGAAATTAGAAGAAATTGAATATGAAGCCTATCGAAGGCGGTTTGTATATCTAACAAATCGATATTGTTAAATAGACACGATGATTATAGGGTCAACAATGATTGCTAAAATAAAATAATCATTAACATGAAGAGGTATGTTTCCATATCAAACCAATTTATGATTGAAGAAGAATGTAGTGGAAAGATACATCTCTTCAGTCATTAAGAGATGCAACCATTCGATAATTGCAAGATATAATATGGAGTTCAAAACTCGCTCCATTAAGCATCATTGGAAATAGAATTTATTATTTGATATCCTGTAAGGATTGCTCTGTACAAGAGTGCATTGCCTTTGGCATCACATTTTGGTGCAAGTATATAAAGACATAGTCAGAAACGACATCCTAGTGCATATTGTTATTGACATATCAGACACAGCCTTATCAACATTATTGAGAGCATATATCAATTGACATATCAGAGAAGACCTGCATATAATTGCATATTATTAATTGCAGATCAGATACAACAATCAGTACTTGGTTATTAAAATTCCTCTCAGTCATTGCATATTTTTCTTGTTATACCAGAAACAACAAGTTCATCATTTGTATATTGATTGTTCACACAATCACTAAATAATAATTGCCTTGTATATAAGATGTTGAGTTATATTTGTTCTTATTGTCTATGCATTTGGAATTAAGCATCAATTACTCATATTTAGAAAGTTAAGAATCTACTTTATCTCCATTACTTGATTTCATAAAGGATTGTGGAGAATCCGGTAGTGCTCCTTAATACATAAAAAACGGATATTACATGATATTAGTACTCAACTAGAGAAATAACCATGCTCGCCGATACTAGGGACGTTCATGCCATTAAAGGGAAAATCTGCCCAAGCATTAAAGTTCCACCATTGCAGAAGATACAACACTACTGGTTGTTCATCTTGAAGTTGCGCGAGGACAAGGGCATCACAAATCGACCTTCATTCTGTACACATGCCTTGCTCAAACTGAAACTCGACTTGCAAGTATGAAATCGGGTCTATGCCCGATTGGAAGAACTCGTGCGGTAAGAGGAAGAATCACACCAATATTTTCCCTCAATGATTTATTTGAATGAAGCATCCTCACACATACAATTAAAACTTAAGAAGTTTCTTTGATTCACATCCCTTCTAATCTTTTCAATTCTTATTGGAAGATTGAATCGCTCAATACTTTAGCACCCATCAAAGTAATTAACTTGATTGACCATTCCCTTTATTTTTCACACCAAACTTATAGTATCGCCCTTTTTCATAAACTTATTAAAGTCAAATCCAAAATTATAAAAATTACTCCACACTTATAATACAATAATGCAAAGAATATCATAACATCATTAGACCTCCCTATTCTACAAATTTGTCTCAACATGAAACTTCCCAAATTTTTAAAACTTAATCGTTGAATCGAGTTGTGAAATTTGAAGATTCCCCCAAACATCAGCTAGGGTGGATGGTTTCACCACTAAAGCTAATCTTTCCAAGAGGGATTGTGTCCTCAAGAGGTTAAGATGGGACAAATTCCAACTCCATAACTACAAGGGTTTCAATGAGAAATAAAATAAACTCAACATGACTCCAATGAACCTCTCAATGCTCTTTTACAACCTTTGAGAAACTCTTTGAATTCTCCTTATAAACTTCCCTCTCTTTTCATATTTCCCTTTTTAATTTTTGACTTTAACTTGGGGAATAATAAAGAGGCCCTCATTGGCATAAAAAGTGGTCAATTACAACTCAGGAATTAGTGATATTATTAAATACTCAAAACATAATATGAATTATTTAACTATATTTCTAGGCAAGATAAAAGGGAACATTACACCTTAACAAACCTCCTGTAAAAACTACATAGACCAAAGAGTCCCTTAATTTGAGTGAGATTAGTAATAGGAGGCCACTCAATAATAACCTTGATCTTCTCAGAATCAACTCTCACCCCCTCTACATTGATGATGTGACCAAGGTAGAGAATCTCTATCTTAGCATATAGGGACTCACTCTCCAATATGCTCAAGACCTCTTCAAGATGCCTCATGTGCTCTTCCCATGTATTATGGAAAATTAGGATGTCATTAAAAAATATCAACACAAATTTCCTCAACTATTTTTTGAATCCTTGATTCATGAAACTCTAGAAAGTAGTCAGTGCATTTGTCAAACCAAAGAGTATCACCAAAAACTCGAGTGTCTAAAGTAACATTTGAATTTCGTCTTCTCTATGCTCTGTTTCATCATGTAAATCTGATGGTACCTTGACCTCAAATCTATCTTTAAAAAGTAGCAAGCACCATGCAATTCATCAATCAACTCATCAATCCTAAGAATGGGATACCTATTTTTTATGGTATTCTTATTAAGTGCCCTATAATCAATGCATATCCAGATTGTCCCATCCTTTTTCTTTACTAGTACCACTATTGATGCAAAAGGACTCTTGTTGTGTTTAATGTGCCCCATCTCTAGTAACTCCTTAATTGCTTTCTCTGCCTCATCCTTATGCCTCTTATGATGTTTATAAGGAGTAATAATTATTTTTTTGTGACCTCCAATTTTATAACATGCTTTATCCCCCTTTTTGGTGGCACTTTAGGTGGTATACTCTCAAAAACCTTGCTATGCTTGGATAGCAACTTTTGAATATTAGGATGATAGTTGTTCTTTTATTGATATGTTATTGTAGGCATGATAAGACTCCTTGTTTGTAATGTCCCCATTTTGAGCGAGCTTTGGAGTTAGTGGATTTAGCCTATTATTGGGTCCTTGTAGGCTAATACTGATGATTAGAGGACTCTATTGTGGGTTGTGGCCCCATTTTGAGGGACTTACTGTTTATAGTAAGTCAACAGTTGGTTCCACGGAGCTCAGTTGATTTAGAGGAGTTATATGATGCTCTTAGATTTTATTTCCGGCTTTTGGTTTGGGCTCCAAGATTCTTGGAGGGAGTGTCTATTTTTAGTAAGTCACTCCGTCAGGTTCATTCATCATATTTCATCATCAAGATCACTCCTGTGCTGTCAGATTTTGATTCTGATGCTTCCTGAGTTGTTTTCGCAAGACGGGTGAATTATGATTATTATTTAATTAAATCGGCTAAGGTTGCTATTTTTATTGGGATTGTATTTTGGGCATCTTAGTGTTATAGCTCGTTGGACCCGGGTTGAGAAGTTTTAAATCCTAAGCTCATAAAACAGGGACCTTATGTGTTAGAATATTGTTATTTTAATGAAAGGGTCTCTTTTCATCATTAAAGTGGAAAAAAATATAATAGTTGATTATATTTCAAATGTGCACATAAAGCATAGTCTTTATGTAAGTGAAATGTGTGATTAAGAAGCTAGGGTTCGATTTCTTGTGGAGAGATTATAAAAGACATGGAGAAGAAATCGAATGCATGATTGATTATGCTATTTCTTCTTTGAAATTGGTTTCATGAAGTGTGAAGGAATTGATTGAGGGTTTGGAGGAAAATCGAACTACAATGAATGTAAATTTTCTTGCATGTTTAAGACACTTTGAATCAGCAGCAAATGCTGGTGAATGGTTAGAGTATTAAATGATGAAGGGTTTCGAATGTTTGCTGGTTGCTTCAGCAAATGGAATTGGAAAGACATGTGTAGGGCTACAACAGCTCAGTTCAGGGTATGATTACATTTAGAGCAGCTGCCAACTCTTTACTAAGCTGCAGCCAGTCATTGTGTGGAGTTAGAGAGGAAGCCGTGGCAAGTTAGGGAGTCAGATCAGCATGAAAACGTTCCAAGTTTTAATGCATTACTTTGGGAGGTGTAATGTTTAATTATCATTGTTATTTAATGCTTTGTATGGTGTTGATAATTTGTAATTGGAGTTTCGAATTCAAATTAAATAGAATGCATTGTAATTTATCTTTGAATGGTTACTTGTATTTGAAAACTGAAAATTAAAAGTATTGTACTCCAAATTCAACAATAAATTGCAAGAGAGCTCGAAATATTTATGAGAAATCAGAATTTGGTGTTAATTGAGGGTTAGAGCCAGGCAGGCTCTTTACATTGTTGCTCACTCTACTTGATCATGTCTAATCAACCACTCCATCCTCTTGAAGGATACAACTCTTGGGCCTCCATCTGATAGTTCCCTAAGTACTATCTTTTTCCCATTAGACTCAAACTTCATCTCCATTTTTTTGCAAATCAAAAGAGAAATCTACAAGAGATAACATCCAATGCATCTATAAGACCACAATGGTGTCCCCAATATTAACCACAAAACTTATCCTTCAAATCATAATCATCCAACTATATTGTCAAACCAAAATTCTAACATGTACAAGAGAGTTTGTACCCATCATCTAACATGACCTTAAAACCATCATGCTCCTCTTTCCCTAAGTCTCTCCTAGCCACAAAGCCTCCATCAATGAAGTTATGAGTGGTACTTGTATTGATAACATCCAATGCATCCATAAGACCACATTGGTGTACCATCACTTTCTTTGAAAATTGTACCATCACTCTTCGTGTAATGTCCCCTTCCTAATTTTCCCTAGAAGTTACCCTAAATCGCAATTGCAACAGATTAGGATTAGGGTTTACCACATATAGGGTTTCTGCAATTATGTGATCTATAGCTTGAAGTCGTACATTCACCTCATAAACACAATATCAACATACAAAACGATATATATATATATATAATAATGCCAACATTATTCATAAATTGATCAAGGATTAGAGTAAGGAGAATATATCTTCATAATTATGTAGTTTTTAAATCATATGTGAACTCCAAAGATGTGGAGTAAGGAAGCATAGCAGGGTGCCCTAAGATCCTAGTTCTCCCTCCATATGTCCTCCATCCTTTTATGATTGGAGTTAACTATGATTCACCGCTAATCCCCCGACGTATGGGTTGGGCCTTGTAATAGGGTGCCCTTAGTGGTTCTCCCTCAATCACAGTGTAGTAGGGTGCCCTCCTAGCTTTTGTCCTTTAACTACCACTGCAATAGGGTGCCCTTAGCGGTTCTCCCTCAATTACAGTGTAGTAGGGTGCCCTCATAGTTGTTCTCCATTAACTGCCACTGCAATAGGTTGCCCTTAGCGGTTCTTCCTTAATTGCAGACCTTCTATTTCTTGTGATAGATTACTGTCAGATTTAGTTCATATCTTTAATGTTTATTAACAATAAACCAAGATTGCATTATAAAATCACAAAAAATATTTTAATCACCATTTCTACGTTACCAAGAATAATATTGACACTCTAGATTCAGATCTGAATACAATTATTCTTTTCTTGGTACTAAGAAATCAATCTGTTGAAAGATATCATGTTCTCCTTATAATCAAATTCTCTTTCTCTTATTTTCCCTTTTCTTCCGATGATGATGGGGGAATGTGTTTGTCTTTCCTTTTATATCCTACCCGATGCGAAAGGGTAGCCTTCTAAGGGATGTGTCTCCTTATATCGCACCTTCTAACGACCTAAGTATTAAGATGCAAATCAACCCTCTTCAGATTATTGGTTCTTAACTAATTGTTGTCCCCCACACATAGTCGGTTAACTATTTCTCATTAAATAAATAAGTATAATCATAGGTTTATATCTCTATCGAAATGCTTTAATTGTAGTCATTAATCTTCTAACTCCATCAATAATGAGATCATCGATGAGTCATTGATGTTATAATCTCTTTGACATCAAAGCTGATCTTCATCAATGCTTAAATAATCTTCTATAATACGTATTTATCTGAATTGCATTAATATTGACATGCCTAGATATACCACAATCCTGTCTATCTCCTTGTCTTCTTGATAATCGATACTCATTTCGTTCTCCCCTATTTGTTTGATGAGGTTATTATACCTTGGGATGATTTGACGGTGTTTTATTCATATGCCAGTGGAGATATAATAGTGTGTTTAGATTGCCCTTTGGATGCACGCGCTTATGTTTGCTAAATTGAATTGATAATCTTCTTATTGTGCCAACCGTTGTTGGAAAATGTATCAAGTATATATATATTAATAAACTCCCACTACATATTGAACTTTGCTAGCAGACGATCCTCAAGTGTTGTCTTTGGCTACCAACGGTATAAACAATCTTCAACGTTAGATGTTGATTGGTCATTGGGACATCGTATTCTCCGTTTACTAAGCAGCTCCAGATTAATGGATCTCCCAAGTCAACATACATTGATTGACACTTTTATGATAATGTTTGTGACAGTATCTGCGTGTGCAAGTATTTAGTATGGCACTTATGTTTCCTTTAAATCATGCTATTTGATGTTAGAAGTCTGCTACTTGAACTTTAATTTGAATCTAATATTAGAATAAAAACGTTCATGTCGGGGACATGACATTTTTCTCATTCTGATCAGTTTCTCCCATCAATTCTCTCTGAATCTAATTGCTATTCTGATTTTTCTAATGCAGATTCTTCAGCAGAAAAGTACTCCATCTGCTTAGCCTTTGCCTTAACACTACACTTATGAGATGGGTTCCAAGGTTCTCTAGAATGGAAGCATAATTTCTTCCTCCAAAGGTCATTAAGCATTGATGAAGACCAACCCATGCAGAAAAAGTACCACAAGTCTCCTTTCTAAAATGTCTGTGACCAGCGTTGCAAGTCTTTGAAAATCAACTACATACGTGTCTACAAAACCTTACTACTTCAGTTGTGCCAACTCTTTAAAATGCAACTCTGGATCTTTCTTGTTAAGCCCCTCAATCAATCTCTTTTCAAACTTTGCATAAGAGGTAATTTGATCATGTCCCATGGTTATCATCCCATAGTACTGTTACCCAAATTTCCCATCTTGTCAAATTTTGGCTACAAGTGGAGTAAATGAGGATCCCACAAGGGTAGAGCCCAGCTTGTATGGTTTCTATCATGACTCCTAGTCTTTTCCTTGCTCTCTGCATGTTTTCTAGGTCTGGTTTTAGCCTTATTTATGTCTTAAAGACCTAATTCATGCAAAAAACCCTATGAATTCGTGTAAACCCTAAGTTCTTGGTGACCCAGTCTAATTCTTCATTACGTTTTCCATGCCACTTAAGTTTTTTATTTATTCATGTGTATATTAACATCTCCTTGGTTATCTCTTAGTTGCGCAACCGAGAAGGAATATTCTTTTTTATTTAGCGACTTCGAGATTGCCTTAGTCGCGTGATCTCGAAAGGAAATGGAATATGCTTATTGATCTAGAGACTTAATGCGAACCGTTGATTTGTTTTTGATTGTGTGTTGTCCGTGAAGTCGATGAAACCAGAGTTAGTCAAAGCATTGCGAGATTCATCGACTCAGTCTATCTCGTGATCTCCAGATAAACTCAGAAATAAGGTCTGGTTTGTTTTTCCTTTCAGTCGCGTGATCTATGGATGGATTTAGGGTTAAGTTATTTCTTGTGAGATTTAACGAGGATCGTTGATTCAGATCTGATCTTGTGGTTTGCGTGAAGTCTTGAGACAAAGTCAAAAGTCGGCAAAATTTAGGAGATTATGCGCGAGCCGTTGATTCAGATCAGATCCCATGGCTTGCACTAGGTCTCGGAATAAACTTTGGGGTTACAATTTGATCTCGCGACTTTGATTTTCTTTTAGTCGCTGAATCTCCAGATAGAATAAGGTTAAAGTTCAAGTCAGGTAAAGTTGAAGATGGGCCCGCCAAGTTGTGATCTGGATCGTTGATCATGTTCTAAATCCTACAGCTTGCGTGAAGTCTCGCAATAAACCCCGAAGTTAGAAAATCTTCCAGCGACTTCGAGATTGCCTTAGTCACGTGATCTCGGAATAGATCATGGTCAAAGCAGTTGAGGTCAAGTTAGATTCAGAGTTTGCAAAGATAAAATTGTGGTCGTTGATGTTGAGATGATCTTAGGGCTGTCGCTAAGTCTCGTGATGAAACCATGGTTAGGCCAGATACTTGGAGACTCAGAGATATGCTCAGTTGCGTGATCTCGGGATGAATCAGAGTTGCGGGCAAGTTAAAGTCAAGTTTAGTTCTGAGCCGTCGATCGTGTTTTGATCTTATGGTTCTCGTGTAATCTCGCAATGAAAAGGAATATGCTCGTAAGGTTCAGAGATTCAGCGCAGGCCGTTGATTTAGAGTTGGTCAAGGTTGGATCTTATGGTTGGTGTGAGATCTCAGGATAAACTCAGAGTTAAAGAAATGATCTAGCGACTCAGAGACACAAAGGATTTCAGACACCCGAGGTTAAAGATGAGTCAAAGGCAAGTTAAGGCTAAGGTCAGAACTAAGATAAAGACACAGCAAGTAAGGAAAAATCGGACGATGGGCGTAAAGGCTTGATAATAAAGATGAAGATAGTTAATCTTTGAGGCATTGTGCCAAGGTGCCACGTGTCTATGATCAGATCTGAACTCGAAGTCATAGATAAAAATAAAGATAGATCAACGGTTGTGTTTTAAACAGGAAGTCAGGTCATTTTATGAGCCGTTGGTACAGACATCCGCGCCACCTGTGACCGTTATAAACAGATATTCAAATATTCAAATCTGATTTCAGAGGCTCAAGGTGGTGGCGATAAAGACAGTCTCAAACAGGGTAGATGAGTCGGCCGCTTATTCTGATCAAATTTATGGTGATTAGAGATATATTCATAACCATATCTAATCTTCTGAGATATTTTTCCAAATGCATTTATGGCAGACTTGATTGTTTTAGGGTTTCTGCATTGTTTAATGGATATCTATTGTAACCCTAATTCTGCACTAAGTGATCGGATGGATTGACTCCTGAACCTGTGTGCTAGGGGAGGTTGTATATAAGTAGTTTTCAGTGCTTTCGTAGCTAGGGTTTTCAGCTGATGCAAGACTTTCTGTGGCATTCTCTCTGCCCTCAGGTTTTCATTTGTTTGTAATTTCTCATTGAATTCCAGATTATGCAAAGGTTTTCAGTGACATTTTCTTTGTCCTCAAGCTTTTTCTTGTCTGTATTTCTCTTACTTAAGCATAATACGGTGGTTAATGTTAGAGACATCTTGGAGTTCTTGAGCCTTCTTTCTTTCTGCATCTGTGTGCACTACTGTGGGTGATTTGATTTAGATAATCTTGTGGATTTTGTTCATCCCTTGTTATCTTGTCTCATTCCTGTGCATATTTGCTGGAGTGGATGTTTGTTTGCAGGTCATAGTCTGTGTCTATCTCCTTGAATATGCTATTGTTGTGAAATCTTCTCTTTTCTTGAATAGCCTCTTTTCATTTCAGACCTCTCTATGAAATACTTATCAAACCTATTCAGAAAGTTGCATTCTGCTAGATTCAAGAATTTCATGCTAGTTTTGGTCACTGTGTTATGATTCATGTTGCCTTCGGTGTATCACCTAGTAGGATAATTTGCTTTTCAGTCATTTCCCTTCAGTTCTCCTTCTATCCCTTTTCCTTCCAAGTTTACTTTCATGTTTAAAAGCAAATAAGGTGATTATCTAAGAGGAACCGGCCTAGAATCCGAAGGCTTCACTTCAGTTAGTAGAGGTCCCACAACCTAGAAGTGATTCCCATGTTATACTAGATTGTTAGGCTCAAGCACTTAGCCGGGTGCAAAATTTATTGTATAACAGGTACCGCCACTCATGTGCAATACCATCCAGATGTATCATCGAAATGGGAAATACCCGAATAGATAAAATGAAATACAAATACATTTCAAGCATACCCATTAACTCCAACGACACATAAGTTTGAGCTGACACTAAAATCAATAAACTAGCTCTAGCAAATTTGTATGCCACTCTCTAGTAACACCTCCAAAGGCCGTGATAAAGTTTGGATTGATAGAGCAGGCTCAGAATGCCTCCAATCAGCAACAAATACCTCCCCAAACCCTGGCCATCACCTCTCCCAATGCACACGCCACTCCTAAGGCCGTACGACCAGAAAGAAATGATGTACGACCTCCTCAAATGCCCTCCAAAACTACAAACAACACAACATCCCCCCTCAGTCTCCTGTAAATGATCTTTGATAATGAGAAGCCTTGAAATGTAAAGAGCCTGAATCAAATATCCGTTAAGCTCCAATGAGATTCTTGAATGAAACCACCCAAAATCCTCTAGATTGGGTCTCTCACCAACGTGGAAGATGTACCCTGTAAGGGATATCATCCTCGGAAACCTTCAGGAAGAACATGCTCATCTAGCAAGAAGAATACCAAAATATCAACTCAAGCATACCAAAAATGAGCTCCAAAACACACTAAAATAGGCTCTCCAAATCCCATTACCAGCTAGGAGAGTATTTTTAATTTATTTTAAATCTTTAGGTCTCTCATAAAGTGGCACCCACTTTTAGATGGCTCCTTGCATTAAATATTTACATTTTACCTTATAATTTGGGTGCCCATATAGTCCATAATTGAATAAATTAAAGTAACGACAAAGTTAAAAATTTAGTTTAACTTTATAATTTTATAAATTAGCACTATTTAAAATAAAAGCCTTGGACTATATCAAATATCAAGATATCGATATTAATTGCTACCAATGAAAAATCCAAAAATAGTAACACTAACAATTGGCTTAGTGGGTGCCCAAAATTGACTTACTAAAAATAGCAAGGATTGGAACACTCAAGCAAAACCCCTCCAAAAAAAGGTGATGTGAACATTATAATCACCAGAGCTCAAATAAACACGTCACTACCAAGATCTCAGATAAAATGTCACCATGAGTTACTTAGCCCTAACTCATTAGCCTACTGGAACTTTTTGAATAGGCTAACGGTTCACCATATTGGTTTGACAAGGGGACATTACAATTAGGAAATTATTTTTTTAGGCCCTAAGGATTGCTTTGAAGGTGGAATGGATTAGAAAGGATGATCTCAAACAATTGTTTTTTAATACAGTAATATTGTATTAATAAATACAAAAATTACAAAAGTGGATGACTAAGAAGGGCAAAACCTAGCTGAAAGAAAATTGCAACAATTGTCTAGACTCGGTACATCAAGATGTGCTAGCTGCAGTAAGAAATTATAATAAGATAAACAAAAGGACTATTGTTACTGTCCTTAAATTACTTTGTAAATAGCATTTCTTTTCCAAGACAAAAGATAGAACTAAATATCACCGTTGACAGTAATTAGATTAGTTATTGTGTGTAGACACCAAAAATTGTTCAATGCCTGCTCAGGGATATTTTACTAATCTTTTGTGTCTCAAATTATTATCTAATTTCATTTTTTAATTACGCTAATATCATTCTCTGTATATAACTCCATTTTTCTATAATTAAATAATTTTAATTATTTAATTATTACTTCTAGTCTTTTATTAAACAATTTAATTGTTTAACCTGATTGTTCCTCTATAATTAAATTGTTATTTTAATTTTTTATCCCTATGTCTAATTTCTTCTTAATTAAATAAACTGTTAATTTATTTGATTATCTTTTATGGGAGCAAAAATAATGTAAAGAGCCTGCCTGGCTTCAATTTGACTGCAAGAAATTCTTTAAGTCTGGAATTCTTATTTTTTTAAAATTCTTTCAGCAATACATATATAGTTTCTTGTGTTTTCCAAACAATTGAAATGCATCACAAACAATTTAACTCAAATAGCTATACATATTCCATTTGAAATCTATAATTCACCTTTCCACTCTAATTGAAAAGTCTTTGCAATATGTAACAATTACAATAATGAAAGAAATCATTAAACTAAAATAAAAACCTACAAATGCTCTCCACGCTTTCATACTAACTGGCCGCAGCCCCAACAAGTGATAGCGGCTGCTAAGTTGACTGGCCGCGGTTGAAGAAGAGAGGAGGGCTGCCAATAATAACTGTCCACGCCTAGCAATGAGCTGATATCAAACCCTTACGCAATACAAATTCACTCCTTAATCGCACTCTCAACCACTGAACGTAGCCGAAGATGATGCACAATTCGCTGGAATATTTCACCAACTCAAGGTGCTGATTACTGTAAAGAATTCACATTTCTTTCAGCATACAAATACTCAAACCCTTCAAATTCTCCCAAACTCGAATCATATTTTTTTCATGAATGAATGAATAGCATAATCAATGATGCATTCAATTTCTTCTCCATGTCTTTTATAATCTCTCCACAAGAAATTGAGCCCTAGCTTCTTAATCACACATTTCACTTACATAAAGACTATGCTTTATGTGCACATTTGAAATATTTCTTTCCACTTTAATGATGAAAAGAGACTCTTTTATTAAAATAATCATATTCTGACACATAAGGTCCTTGTTTTATGAGCTTAGGATTTAAAATCTATCAACCCGGTTCCAACAAGCTATAACACTAAGATGCCCAAAATACAATCCCAAAAAAAATAGCAACCTTAGCCGATTTAATTAAATAATAATCATAATTCACCCGTCTTGCGAAAATAACTAAGGAAGCATTAGAATAAAAATCTGACAGCACAGGAGTGATCTTGATGATGAAATATGATGAATGAACCTGACCGGGTGACTTACTAAAAATAGACGCTCCCTCCAGGATTCTTGGAGCCCAAACCGGAAGCCGGAAATAAAATCTGAGACCATCATATAACTCCTCTGAATCATCTGAGCTTCGTGGAACCAACTGTTGACTTACTATAAATAGTAAGTCCTCAAAACGTAGCCACAACCCACAACAGGGTCCTCTAATCACCAGTATTAGCCTACAAAGACCCAATGATAGGCTAAATCCACTAACTCCAATGCTCGCTCAAAATGGGGACATTACAGTCCTCTCTTCCTGGAATTGCTTGTCCCTAAGCAATCTTATCAAAACAAAACACAAAAGTCCACCTAGATCCCAAGGATAGAATGGTGTAATGGCCCTGCGATCACCTGCAAACTCCTGTGATGAAATCACCATCCACTGAGCTAACCAAAACACACTGTCATCATGCCAACCATAGCTGTCTACACATTCTGCAGTGTCAAACCTGTCACTACCTGGATCCTTGTAGAGCTGAAACTCACAGCCATCCTGTTGTGAGTTCTTCACCCCATCGCCCCAATCAGTGGGGACCCCCCCCTTTTAAGTGGCTGTCTTAGTGGGTAGAGGTGAATTTTGGAGTCCTTTTGGCGTTAAGTTTGGTTTCCTTGCATGCTCCTTGTTTCTTCCTCTCTCCCTTGAGCTGGTGGGATTTTGGCTTGTATGGGACATATCCTTGTCCCATGCACCTTGGATTTCCACCCTTGGTCTTGAAATATAATGTCTGATAAAAATGCTCGAGGAAGGCAAAGTTTTTCAAGTAGCAAGACGGAGTGGTGGTTGTAAGCTTTAGGAAGGGGAAATCAGAGATTTTGGTGACTTTCATCAGCAGCAAATAGAATTGTCCTATGATTGGTCGGATTCCGCTCAGTTATGGGGCTGAATTTGTCCTATACCCCTTAATTTTCCGCCTCCTCTTTAATGGAATTTGATCCCTTGGACATAGTGTTGGTATTTGGCTTGAGTTTTGATAGAATCTGACCTTGGGAGGGCTGGTTCTAAAGTTGTCTTCCTTGGGCGGAATTGTCTTGTCCATGGGACAATTCCGCTAGCATCTCTTATTCCCTCTTTCCCAAGCATCGGTAGCCAAGATTTCGGTATAGATATGATAACTAGTCATAGGGCAAGTTGGTGAAGTTTGAGAGCATGATTTTGAAGGCCGTAGGAGGAGTGGATTTTGAAGTCTTGGTGACTTCCAAGCAATAAAATTTTACATGTGTCCCATGACTGGGCGGATTTCGCCCAGTCATAGGACAGGGATTGTCCTATACACCATGGATTTCCGCTCCCTCCTTTGGCATGCTTGATGTTTTCCTTGGTGTGTGGGAGATGTTTTTTTTTGAGAGTTGAAGTCATTTCGGTTGAAGGAGTGGTGTCTATTAGAAGTTGCCTTACTTTCCTTGGGCGGAATTGTTCATGGATAGGACAATTCCGCCATGGAGGTTGCTTCCTCCTTTCCCTCTTTACCAAGCCTCCCCGCCCTTGGTGGTTTGAAATGAGGTGTTTTGCAATGAAGGCGTGGTATATATTGAACATGGGATGATTTTTTCGGAAGTTTGAAGGTTGGTATTCCATGACTGGGCGGATTCCGCCCAGTCATAGGACAGGGATTTTCCTATATGCTATGAAATTCCGCTCCACTATAGAGCCTTGGGATGAAGTCTAGGAGGCTTGGGCGGATGGTTTTAGTATCTAGGGGATGTGGATCTCAGTCCAAGAAGGGAGATGTTTCCTTCCCCTTCTTAGGCGGAATTGTCCTGTCTATAGGACAATTCCGCCCTCATCCATTCCTCCTCACAATACAAGTCGGCCCCAAGCAGAATTAGAGTTTAAACAAGTGCAAGTCGGCCTCAACAGCAAGCAAACAATTTAATTAAATGCAAAGTCGGCCTTGAAAAGGAGCATTAAATGATTTATTTTGTGTTAAATAAGAGTGCAAGTTGGCCTCCTTGGGGAAAAGGTGCGAAATACATATAAAGGGGAAAACATTAGAGGTCATTTAATCACCATTTAACATGCGATTTTCCTTCCAAACAGCAGAGCAGTTCGAAATTATAGCAGACTTTATAAGAGCCAAATCAGCATTAAAGAAGTGTTTTTCTGATCCATTTTCTATAGTTCTTGAAAGGGAGAAGGCTAATTTAAACATTTTTGTGAGGAAGCAGCAACTGGCCCCATCTTCAAAATCTCAGAATTTGCAGGTAAGCTACAGGTATGATGAAAATCAGAATTTCATGGGAGAAAAATATGGGGAGTAGATGTTAAGGACTAGGGGATTGCCTTCCAAAATCAAATTGTTCCCCTTCCATAATGGATCTTTCCTAAACTTCATGCATCAAATATGTTAAATCAGAGAAATAATCAGATTTTTTAATCATGCTATAAATCTGGAAATGGTATTTTAAGCAAGGTGGTTAGATGTCCTGTGGTCTCCCGGGCAAGCTGGGTGGTAGTGTATTTTCTTGTTGAATTCTGGAAATCAAAACATAGTAAATAAATTAGATTCACGTCACATGGTTTAATTAACAAGTCTGGTTCAGAAGTTGTTTCTCAGACTTCTTGGCATGGATTAACTTAGATAATCTTGGATACTTGCAGGTTGAGGGCTGATGGAGCCAACATCTGGAAAGGCACAAAGGCAAGCTCAATTAAAGAAAGACACCGAGGACATGATGCCAAAGACTGTTTTCCCATCCAAGTGGAAGAAGATTGGAGACACGAACTTGGGACCAGTGAACATGATTCGGATGAGGGATAGGATTATAAGGGGAAACCCATCGGTGCTAGCCAAGAAGATGACTAAGAATGGGATTACACAAGCTGCAGATTTCCCCCCTACTCTGCCATGTCCAGAACTCATTCTTGAATGTGCCACGCATTATGACCACTAGTCCAAGACAATTTATTATGGAAATGGATCGGAGAGGAAGGTGCTCGTCTGCCTGAGTGACCGGGTCATTGAGGAAGTGTTCAACATACCACATCACAGAGTCAGCGTCTTTATGACAAGAGATCAAGCACACAAGCATTACACTGACAATATTAATCATTATTCAGCCCTCTTGTGTGAGGAATGGTTGAAGGAACTGAGAAAGAGACATTCAAAGCAGCCAAGGTTTACAAGGATAGACATGAAAGAGGAGTATGGTGACCATATCTTTATGCTGAGCCGAATTATGGGGATCCCACAGGCAAGGGTACTTGAGCCATGGATGTTCTACTTCATCGAAAAGATCTCGAATGAGGGTGTCATGTTCGATTGGGCTCAACTAATAAGCGAGAACTTAGATCTCCAGCTGAGATTGGTGCACAATTCGAAGGCTTTCTACATGGGATCCCACCTCTTGTACATGATTGCAGGCATGTTTCAGTATCCGGGGTTGAAGGCTTTGGGCGATGTGGGCAAGGAACCTGGGCAGTACTTGGTGCATGAATGCTATCCCCAACTCCATCTCCATCACAACAAACACTTTAAGATATTCTACGATGCCTTCGCAATGAAAACAATGAGAACACTACAGGGGGCTCCCCAAAAGAGACTATCCTTGGAAGTAGAGAAATTGATCAAGAAGTACGGATGGTGGTATATCCAGTTCGAAAAGTTCAGAATCATTCGGATAGTGGGAAGCACTTGCTGTCCAAAGAAGCTACCAAGATATCCACCCAACAGATTAGTAGTGATGGAGGTAGCAAGGCAGTTGGGCCACTTTGATAAGGTGCAAAATCTCAAGCATAAGCAGGGGGTTACTTTTCCACTTTAGGCAGGGGCTGATAGTTGCAATTCTTTGGCAACTATGGCAGTGGTAGACAAGGAACTGAAATTCTATGCTTTGGCTCTTTATGAGGGAAGACAGTTTTGATCCCAATGGGAAAATTCGAATGGCATATGGGAGTCCCTATAAGCATGTACACCACATTGAGGACTATTGGGCCAATGCAGCCGATGACCTTGAAGTAAGCATGAGAGCCTTCTCGAGGTTGATGGTTGACATGATGAGAAAGTACAGATGGAAGCAGCTCCCGATCCCGGATCAGCTTGAGGATGATGGTAAGACTTTAAGACCAGAATTCAATACTCTAAATGGACATGAGTTGGAGTCCATCGAGTGGGGAATCGAGGAGGGTTCTCTTGAGGCAGTGAGGGTGCCTGTTGACCTTTGCACCCAGGAATGGTTCGATAGGAAGATGGCTAGATTGGAAAGGGCAGGCACCCTTCTTATGACAAGATGAAGCTTGTAGAGGAAGTCCCAGAGGAGTCATTCGGGCAGCACACGGGAAGTAGTGAGAGACCAGTGGAAGTGAGTAATAAGAAGAGGAAGGAAGTGGATGGTTCCAAAGAGAAAGGGAAGGAAGATGGTGAGTTGACAACTAAGAGGCAGAAAGTAAGTGCCATACCACCAAAAGAAAGTGCCACTTCAACTCAGGATAGAGCCCTAAGGAATCAAGACAAGGGAGAATCACCACAAGGAAGCTCTCCGTCGAGGAATACTTCCAGCTCTACTTCAGGGTACTCGCCACTTTCCATGGGACCAGCTGGCCGGAGGATCTTCCTCACCTAAGGAAAGAGAGATTGAAATGGTTGATGTCGAGGTACTTTCATCAGATGAGGATGTACCCCGATTGGACAAGGGAGCTTTACCAAGGCAGGATGAGCCTAACTTGGAATTGGGAAGATGTACAACACCTGATTGGCTGAGGGAGTTCTTGTGACCTAGGAAGGAGATTGTTCCCCTCTTACCAGTCGAAAATGTTGAGGATATTCTACGTGAGATTGAGGAGGAAGAAGGCCAGCTTGCGGAGGCTAGCAAAGATTATTAGAGACAGTTCAGGAACTCGTAAGGTCCAAATTGCTATTCCTAGGGAAGACAGGTCCAAGGGCGACGTTCAGGTTTAGGATTATGAGATTTTGGAGCATGAGTTAGGAACTACTACAAAGGAAATAGAGTATGAGGAACTTCAAGATGGCCTCCTTGCCATAAAACAAAGACTAGATAAGGAAGTTGAAGAGAAGAACAAGTATAAGGAAGAAAATCAGAGATTGGTAGCTTATTTCAGGAATGCTTGCCGACCCATTCAATAGGTGGACCACTCGGTTTCGCCACCAGTTGCATTAGAGAAGGGAGATATGGACAACTTAGAGAGTGTAAGAGTTACACTTCAGGGAACTCGATCTTGGGTGGAGGGTGTTATCTAGGAGGGATTGGCTTTCCTACCAATGTTTGTGGAGAGGTTTCAGGCATTTGTGGCCCTCAGGGCTAGATTCCATGCTTTCGATGAACTCTGGAATGATTTCCTTTCCACTAAGGACAAAACTATTCTTCAGTTACAAGCTTTGGTGGGCACATCAGAAAAGCTACTTGAAAGAACAAAGGAAATTAGACCAGGAGAGAAAGGCAATGTTGAGGCATGGTATTTTTCTCTACTCAACAGACTTGAGATTATGGAAGGAATCAAGGATGGGATTGCTCCCCTTAAGGCCACTACTCACAGGGTAAGCGACGATACACTTGGCATCACTAGGTCCACCTTCAAGATGGAAGATAACGGGGAGGATAGCATAAACTTGGAGGCCTTGACTAAAGAGGTGAAATCTTTCGGAGGGGACATCATCAGTGGCGAGACTTTGGAGTTCCTCTGTTCTCTCAGAAATCTCATGAATTCCACGAGGACAAGCATGACAAAGAAAGACAAGATATTGGCCACAACAAAGAAGGAGATGGACTTGGCTGAGAAGAGAATTCAGTTCACCCCTTTACCTCCCATGGAAGAGGTCAGCAAAATTGTAGCCAAGTTCATCAATTTGGCAAGGAAACTAAGGGAGAAAGGGAGAAATATTCAAGATGATGATTTGATGTAGGCCCGTGTGGAAATTCTATCTCATAGCTTGATAGGTGTAGGTGGCAAATTCTGATTGGCTCACCATTTGGTGCCATTTCATTGGTTCTCATTCCTTGTAATTTTCTTATTGGCCCATAATTTGGTGCCCTCTTGTAATTGGTTGGCATTTAATGCTTGTAGCCTGTAGTTGGATTAGGGTTTGTGAGATTTAATCTGGGCCATAGATTCTGTTTTAATCTTGGCCATTCATTGTACTTGGGCCTCCTATATAAGGCCATTTGCTCTCATTTGTAAAGGAGGTTAGAGAAAATTTTTGCTAACATAATGCCAAAATTACTCCACTTGTCATTGTTGTGCTTTGCATGGTGATTAAGTTTGATCAAGTTTGTGTTATTGCATGGTGCTCTTCTTCCACAGTTAAAATAGGATTTCCATTTCAAAGTTGTTTAAGTAAGCTAGAAGTAAATGGTAGATTGTACCCAAGTGGATGTTGATTGGATTGACTTGAATACACTAGGCCACTAGCCTCCTTGCTGATTGTAAGGAAGCCTTGCGTGGTAAGCTAGTCCCTAGCACTCAAGTTCAATCAGTGTTGGATCCATAGTTTGCATTCCCAAGTTGGATTATGGAAATGACATTGATATGAAAATTATTTGAGAATCCTTGAAGCTTTGCATCAAGTGGAGTTGAAGTCGCAGACAAGCCCCCATTTGGTAGAGTCCTAGTCCATCCAAGAATCCTTTCATCCATAGCTAGAAGTAGAAGTAGTTTAAGAGGTTTGAGAAATAAGATCGAAAATTAAGGAGGCATTTGAGTATACATTGCAAAGCTAAGTTCGATTATCATTGAGAAGATAGCGTAAGTCCCCTTAGGTGGTTAACCAGAAAACCACATCATTTCAATTGAGCCAGTCATTCCATAAGTTTAGGAACCTTGGAGTCATTCCATGATCTCAAATTGCAAAGCTTAGCGTGGGAGATGACTTTGATCAAGAGAGGATTTAACATTCTGCGTTTCACATTGAAGCACTGAGTGTTCAATCCTGCATGTTATGTAAGTGGAACAAAACTCGCATCAACACATCCATAACAAGGAAGAATGGATATCTAATACCATCTAAAAGATCAAAACTCCCTACACACCCTCCCAATCATCTCTGTGTATGAAGCCCATCTGTGCAACAGGGACAAGTACTCCCATAACCCAAATATCCATCCTCTGTAAAACCATCCTGGATTTCCTGACCCTGCAAGACACCTCCTGCTAACTTGCACTAACCAATCCCATCAACTTCAGATGGAGAAAACCCATCCCAAAAAGAATGGTATAAACCTCGAGCCAACCCACACCGACGCGCAATCAAGTCCTCAACCGGTGGGTCAAAAGAGAAATGATGAGAACTCACTTTGTAATCATGGTGAAAAGATCCAATTCTCGTTAGAGGCTCATCAAAATCAAACCACGAATCAAGAGATAGCTCCAATATCTGACTCTAAAAACTGGTTAGGAAGGATTGTGGGTAACTCTCTCAGGAAACCCAACCACATAATCCCTCTGAGGAAGCATTGTAGTCAAAGTATCTACAATTCTCCCCACTAAAAGCCGAATACTGCGAGAACCTCGAATGAGTGTACCCTCAGAAGCTCTGAAAGATCCCTCCTGTAAAATTGAACTCTCAAGCAAGTACTCCATGAACGACTCCGTGCAGTAGAAATCATAAGAATCGGCACCAACCTGCTCCCCTGCAATCCACAGCTAATCTCTCTGAACCTGTAGCCCTACCAACTACCTATCACTATCAACTATATGAAATGGAGGAATAGATTTGTTTCCGACAGAAGGAAACAAATCATCATGAGAACTAGTCTCCAAACCAGATGATACCTTGTCACTATCCTGTGAATCAAATGGAGTGGCGTCAGCAACTGGTACACAACTCTCAAACAAATCCACACTAGCTACCACAGGACTCCCAAAAACATGCTCTGTATCATCTGCTATTGTGCTAACAACTGGAGAACCGGATACCACAAAAATCGCTCTACTGTCCTCCATTGATGCACTAACCTCCTCTGCATCTACTGCATCTATCTCAAGGTTGGATGTAACTGTGTCCCCAACGCATCCATCACTACCAAGTGTGGAAGCTAACTCATCACCAACCACCACTACATGTAACTGCACTGGATCTATGATTAGCAAAGACTGAATTTGCTCCAACTCCATAGTCACCTCTCCCAACTGCAACTGCGACTCTGGAGAGCCAACTGAGTGCCCTCTAAAGCCTCAGAAGTTGCTGTGAGCTCCTGAGTAAGCTCACTCACCTCCTCCTCTGTCCATCAGAGCCTCATATGTCGTACTCCCCCACTCAACTAAGTGATCTCAGTCGGCTGCCAACTGTAAATAGTTATGTCTCAAAATCCTAACAGCCTCCCGCAAGGAATGAATCTTTGTCAGGGAAAGCTAACCACCACCATGCTCATCTACCATAGGAGCACCCCAACCATAAACAACCAACAACTGACGAGCGGTATCAAAATGCTCGAGAGTAGAAGTAATGTCTCTCTCACCAACTCTCAACTGGATAATCACATGATGACTCTGCACAACAGGTCTCCTATGTACAATCTCAACTGCACTGTCCATACTATGGAAGCTATATCCAACAAACTCCTCTCAAGATCACCGTATCTTTGTGTACTATCATCCTATCACACATCTACAAACTGAGTACTGACATCGGACTTATCCTCATCTACCCCTGAGGAAGCTGCTACTGAATCTAACTCATCACAATCCTCAGCTACCTTGTCCTCTGCATCCACATGACAACCCAGATCCTGAGACCCATCCTCACTCACTAACAACTCAGAGTCCTCCCCTAGGGTTTGATAAATCAAGCATGACTCGCTGCAGGAAGAGTCATCCTCATGAGTCACCGAAGAAGTAACCTCATCTAAAGGAATGAAAGCTCTGGTTGAAACAAACTCCTGCCTCTAAAAATCTTCCCCATCCGCACCCGTGAGTCCCTGCAGAAAAGGATCCTGGAACCCACCACCACCGGATGAAAACGTCGAGTCCACACCCAATGTCTGATATAAAAAAGCAGATACGTTGCAGTACCCATCATCCTCACTCTCAACATCAGAGGTATTCGTGATGCTAGTATCAACATCGTCTATCTGAGACCCCTCTGCTATCTCTGGCTACATAAATGAATCGATGTCATCGTGCGAATCATCTACACTATGGCATGACTCTATGTCACCTGACTCATCTGTAACACTCTCATCATGAGTGTCATCACTGGATAGCTCCCTGCTTACATCCTCAATACTGGAAAAGACTGTTGTCTCCTGCACTGACTCCACAATGCGATTGTTGTTATAAACATCCGAGTTGTCAGAGCTCAAATACTCCTCGCAGTCCTCAAAAATAACACCATCATATGGTGTCAGAATCCCTAGTGGTATCTACAACATCCTCCACTCTCATACTATCCACAACATCATCAACAGGCTCACATAAAGGACTGGTGTCCGGAAAATCAAACCCTGTATCGCTGATACTGCTACCAACTGATGCAAGACTGCCATCAATGGCAGTAGACATGTCACCAGCCAGATCTGTGTCACTAACTCTGGTAGGCTCAAGATGCTGAAACTCAGTACCACTATCTGCAAACAAGTCAAGCACATCCACATGTCTCTGTAAAGAATCTCCACCCTCAGGTGTGCAAATAAGACTAGTGGCTGGCCCACTAAGTACAAGAACATCTCCACCAAAATCAGCAACTGCTGAAAACTCATCATGAAGATCTTTGGATGTCTCACCTGTAAACAATTCATGTCTCTCTTATAAACAATTCACGTCTCTCCTCATATCTTCCCTGTGAAGAGGACCTATTGAACAAAGAAACCAAGTAGTTTGTTGCTTTATCGATAGTTGCCAGATCTAAAAGTGGTGCATTTAATCTTTCCAGTGTTTTCCTTTGTTTCTCCATATCCTTAACTAAGGCATTTGTTTGCTTTCTTAACTCAGATAAACTGTCTAACTTGTTTCCATGTTTTCCAGATTTCTTGTATCTGTCCATGATTGCAATTAAAGCAAGAGTGTTGATCACTCAAGTCAAACAAGTAAGCCCAATAAATTCCACCCCACTGAATGGCAAAAAACCATTCTGATACCACTGTAATGAGCCTGCCTGGCTCTAACCCTTAATTTGATTGCGAAAAATTTTTAAAGTCTGGAATTCTGATTTCTTTTAATTTTTTCAGCAATACATATATAGTTTCTTGTGTTTTCCAAACAATTGAAATGCATCACAAACAACTTAAATCAAATAGCTATACATATTCCATTTGAGATCTATAATTCACCTTTCCACTCTAATTGAAAAGTCTTTGCAATATGTAACAATTACATTAATGAAAGAAATCATTATATCAAAACAAAAACATGCAAATGCTCTCCACACTTTCATACTAACTGGCCGCAACCCAAACAAGTGATAGCGGCTGCTAAGTTGACTGGCCGCGACTGAAGAAGAGAGGACGGCTGCCAATAATAACTGCCCACGCCCAACAATGAGCTGATATCAAACCCTTAGGCAATACAAATTCACTCCTCATTAATCACACTCTCAACCACTGAATGTAGCCGAAGATGATGCACAATTTGCTGGAATATTTCACCAACTCAAGGTACTGATTACTGTAAAGAATTCACAGTTCTTTCAGCATACAAATATTCAAACCCTTGAGCTTCTCCCAAACTCGAACCATATTTTTTTCCTGAATGAATGAATAGCATAATCAATGATGCATTCAATTTCTTCTCCATGTCTTTTATAATCTCTCCACAAGAAATCGAACCCTAGCTTCTTATTCACATATTTCACTTACATAAAGACTATGCTTTATGTGCACATTTGAAATATTTCTTTCCACTTTAATGATGAAAAGAAACCCTTTTATTAAAATAACCATATCTGACACATAAGGTCCCTGTTTTATGAGCTCAGGATTTAAAATTTCTCAACTCGGTTCCAACAAGCTATAACACTAAGATGCCCAAAATACAATCCCAATAAAAATAGCAACCTTAGCCGATTTAATTAAATAATAATCATAATTCACCCGTCTTGCGAAAACAACTAAAAAAGCATTAGAATCAAAATCTGACAGCACATGAGTGATCCTGATGATGAAATACGATGAATGAACTTGACGGGATGGCTTACTAAAAATAGACGCTCCCTCCAAGAATATTGGAGCCCAAACCGGAAGCCGGAAATAAAATCTGAGACCATCATATAACTCCTCTAAATCATCTGAGCTCCGTGGAACCAACTATTGACTTATTATAAATAATAAGTCCCTCAAAACGGGGCCACAACCCACAACAAGGTCCTCTAATCACCAGTATTAGCCTACAAGGACCCAATGATAGGCTAAATCCACTAACTCCAATGCTCGCTCAAAATGGGGACATTACAAATAAATAAATTGTATTTATTTATTTTCAATTCCACTTACCTATTTCCCCACTCTCACTTGCTAATTCCTCTCACCACTCAACTCTTCCATTCTTTCCCACTTAACTTCCGCTACCAATTTCATGCTCGACTTAGGTCACCTCCATCTCCACTTAACAACTCCTCTCCTATCTCCTTTGTCAATCTCCTAAATCATCTTTCGATCCTAGCCCTCCATCAAGCTTGAATGTTCTATAATTGATCCTCCTCTCATTTTGAAATCCAACCACATCTTTGATAGCTTTTCAAATCATTGAACTTGATCTTTTGACTTGTGAATTCGTGCACACGTAATCTGAGAGCAATTTGAGAAGATTGAGAAGAACAATGGAGGTTTTGCAAAACAAGGCATCTTGGGTTTGATTTCATTTATTTCATTGTTGTATTTGATTTTGTTTCTTCATTGGTTGTATTAGGATTTTTACACTAAACTTGGGTTCATGGTTTCTCTTATGCTTCATGCTTCCTATGAATTTTCATGGTCAACTATATGTGTGTGTGTGTCGGGGGGGTTGACTATTACTAATGAAGAGCCTCTAGTATCAAAGGAGTTTCTTGAAAAGTGAAATTTTCGAGAAATATGTAAGTGGTTAGCAATATTCATGGATTTGTAGAAAAGGAAATCCATAAGCCAAGTGAGGGCAACTTTCCTTGAGTGTCTTGTTTGAAGTTCCCATACTCAAACTTAGCTCGAACTCGACAAGACTGACTTGACTCGGGACTCGTGACTCGGCAAAAACTTGGCAAAACTAAGCAAAGTGAAAAAACCCAAGAAATTTAGAGATTTTGAAGGATTTAAAACTTGTTTCATGCACCCTTTATTGATTAAAGCTTAAAGAAACAATACCATCATCAAATAGAAGCTAATTTGATCACATACATAAATATACATCGATCACATAAGTACAAATGCAAATTGTAGCTGAAGGAAATAACAAACATAGATATATAAATTATAAATATTGTCAAATGTATATAAAAATCATGGAATATGAAATCCATGACATCGTGACCAAATGTTTCAAACATATATGAAAACAAACACAATTCTATGGCTTAGCCTCAGCCTCAGCCTCAGCTACAACCTCAGAGGAGCTTGCATCCCTCCTACAAAGGCGTCTAAGGTACGTCCTAGATGACTGAACAACCATAGTCTATGCCTGTGAGATACCACTCTAACCAACATCAACTGAGCATGTGCCTGTGCCTGATCGTGCTCTATCCTCCTCTACCATGGTCACAGCCTCAGCCTCTCTACCTGCCTAGTCAATCCACTCAAGGTCCTGTAATGTCCCCGTTTTTCAGACTTCGGGATTAGCTTGGTTTGGCGACCCTCGCAAGCTAATCGAGTGTTCAGAGGGGGTCAGATTGGGGAGCCAGCATTGGGATTCCATTCTGGAGATTCAGTTTATCAGGTCTACTCTTCGTTTGGGTCATTTTGGCTGACTTACTATTTTTAGTAAGTGGGGTTTCTGGTATGGCCAGGATTGGCAGGGTGTCTGCACAGAGCGTCAGATATCTTAGGATCGAGTTTTAGAGAATCTCCAGTTTGAGGGACTTACTATTTATAGTAAGTCTATTTTTAGCAGTGGCTATTTTTGGCAGGGCAGTGATGAGCATGTTGGTCAGTCAGTATGGCAGGTGTTGCAGGAATCGTCATCAAAATTATATTTGATAATTACTTGTATTAATTAATAACAATATGTTATTAATTAATAATA
>MU228456.1:1960066-1982591 GCA_018584345.1 Thuja plicata | reverse complement strand
ACTGTTGCAAATGAAAGAAGTGATCTTCCTTAAACTTGGTTCTTCACAATGTGGCATATGGTGTTCTTCCCAACATGTGATTAAGTTTCACAAACCTGATTGCGAATTGCAAAGATGCGAAGCAAGAGCAACCACACGATGGAGCTAGACAGGGAGATGGAAAGGAAAGTGTGAAATGATTCCAGACATAGAATGCTTTCAAAACTGAAACAGAAAGACACAAGATACCTCTCGGCAATCACCATTATGATGCAGTGCAATCAAAGATGCAGTTTCATGTTCCGGTTCGAGATGATTTCACCCAACCAGAACACATCACTCATCAGGCATCTTGTAGTAGCAAGAAGACCGTCAGAGGATGATGCAAATAGATGTCGTGTCTTGTCAGACACTTAGATGTTTTCATTATGCATTTTGTAAAGTGTAGAATCTTTGACAGATTATACAAAAATATATAATTGCATGTGATAGTATCACGTGCAAAGTTGTCTCATGTAATCATGCTGCAAGGACATTAGGTCCTGCAGCATTAAATAAGTCAAAGTTAGTTAGTTAGTGATAAGGATTGAATAAGTCAAAGTGGTTGAGGGTTTCCCCTTCCTTCTCCACTTTTCTCTCTCTTCTTTTCCTATATAAAGGATAGAGCTCATTGTAATCTGGCATCTTTTGTTTTGTGCAAATAAACTATAGGCAAAACTCTTGAGTTCTGAAAACTTTGTGTTTCATTGTAAGAGAGTTAAGCATTTGAATAAAGGAAGAAAGCCTGACAGACTTTGTGTTGTCATTTTGAAAATCAATAAATGTATTCTTATGTTGCACTTGTTGATCCTTGTTCGAATCAAAATAGTTTCTTTGTTTAAATCATTGGAGCATCTTTAATAAGTTTTCTGAAGACTTTGTGCTTCAGGGAATCGGGACTACTATAGAAATTAGTGGCAGATATACTCCAAGGACTGAAGACTCTGAGCTTCAGTATTGGATAATAGATTAGATTACTGATTCGAGGTGAGGACAGGAGACTTTGAGCTCATTGTATCACCTCGTCTTTAGATAAATCAACCGCTGCCTCGTTTGATTGTTCTTACGTCAATCATCGAGTCACCAGCATTACTGTTGCAAGGTGAGCTGTATGTGTTACAGTTTAGTTCTACTTGAAGCCACCTGCAGTAAGAAGGGAGCTTCCCCTATTGTTGAGAGGAGAGAAATCTCACATACTGCTGCCTAAAATACACGTTTTGCAAGTTGTAGTCTTAGTGACTTGCAAAATATTTAGCCAACAGAGTGGTGGATCAATTTCTAGAGCTAGTACCGCTGCCCACTTTCCAATCCGCTTACACACGAGTTTGGATCCTGAACAACAGATCAGTTGGATGGATTCTTTGGTTCAACGGATGAGTAGTTCTTTGTTGCGGATTGAGGGTAGATGTGATTTAGGAGATGGATTTTCAGCCACTTCTATAATCATGACTCCTATATATTCAAAGTTTGATTTTGTGCATTTGCAGACTTCAGTACATCTAGTTGGGGGACATCCTCTGGGCACAACTCATTTATTCTTCACTTGGAGGTTAATTGTAGATGTCATGGTTTCAGTTGTTGACCACAAAAGTAATACAGGGTTGGCTGACTTCAGGGTTAGTTTTGTTGAGTGGCATTTACCTACAACAACTGGTTGGAGGAGCTAGAGAGATTTGCATTGTCTCCTCCCTGATAGAGGCTAGCATAATGATGAGCTCCCATCATCATGTGGCGTTAGAGGTATCTATGGCTTCAATTGGAGAGTGGTTCTCAGTTGGATTGAGGATGTTCTCATTCATGGTAGCAACACATGTCAGGTTGACTTGACTGATTATGCACGTGGGGTAATTTGGAATCCTGGCATTGGCATGTTCAATGCATCACTTTAGTGCTTGATGTGTTGCTTCACAACACCAAGCATGGTGATGATTACATCAGAGTAGCGTAGTGGATTGGTGGAGCAACATTTTTGAGGTTGATATGGGATCCAGGCATTTGGTTTCAGTATGTAGGTGCAGATTGCTTGAGGGAAGGCAATCTCCAGGAAGGGAGAACTGTAGTGTCCCCAATTTATTAAAGTGACAATTAATTAACTTAATTTTTATTAAGTTGTCGAAAATGAATGAAATATTTAAATGATGACTTAATATTAATTAATTTAATTTGATTAAAGTATTATTAAATGTCACTTTATAATTATTTCCCTCAAAATTCAATTTTAAAATTAAAAGAGGGAAAATGTAAAGACAAGCAAAGGGAATTTCAAGAGTCTTATTAAAGGATTATAAATAGGTAGCTTGGGCTTCATTTTGGGCATGCTTGGTTTCATGTTTGGTTTATTATCTCCTCTTGGAGAATTTGGGAGCTTTGGCCGTCATCAGGTTTGAGGATGGAAACCCATTGTCAAGTTGGAGATATCATCCAGATATCTCACTTTGTATTTACGAAGTAATTTAAATTGGCGAAGTCTCCGCTGGAGAGAAATTGAAGAAATAAAATATCTACAGGTTTGAGATGCTTTATCTAATTTGAGAAATAAAGAATATTATGTTATGAATAATATATCTTATATTGGCTTGGAGATTTTTATTATTAAATCATGGAGAAATATTTGACAATAGTCCAATACTTAAGGGTTTCAACAAATGTTATGGGTTTCTAGCATAACAAATATTTAAGAGCCTCTTAATTCCTTATGAAGTCGTAAATTTATTAAAGGGATACTATTCTATAGTTGTCGTGAATTTCATTATGTGGTGAATATATCATTTGAGTCAAACTTTGGTAATATTTCATTGGGGCTAAAGCTTACAAAATTTAGCGTTAATTTTATTTGTAATTGGCAATTACAAAGTTATCTACAAAAATAAGATTTGATAATGTTGTGTCGTAAACATTAATCTGGGCTCAGTAATAGTCTTGGGAGACTCTTCTGAAGATTGCAGAAATAATTCTATTAGTCATCGCATAGAAACTTAGAGGCACACTGGGTTTGAAAAAAACCACGGCAGCGGATATAGGAGTATTCATGTTTCTAATGTTTGACAGGATAATATTTTGTTGGCCCAATCCACTAAGCAGTGACATGAGAACCATTTAGAACATTGGCTGCCGAGAACACAATGATCAGAGGCTTCATGCTCATTCTCTTGCCAATACGGTGAATGATCTCCATTGGGTTCTGCAATTGTAGTCCCTTCTTGAATGCATATTAACATTGAGATGTGATGTGAGTAATAAGGCTCGGGCCAATATCAGGTGTGGGAGTTCAACCGGGGCAGATATATTGTGGCATGGAATTCTCTACATGATTTAATCTGAAGCCTATGGGAGCAGTGGGAACCCTGAGGTTGATGGTCTCGGGCCAGATGCATCAAATTCAAAATCACTTATTGTGTCCAATTGGTTGAAGAAATTCTCAATTGAGCACCCCTGTCAGCGGTTACCTTCAGTTGCAGCAAACTCTGAGCATATTCGTGATTCTGTGTATTCTTGTGAAGGATATGTTGAGGATACACTTGGGTATTCTAACATCTCTGCCTACATCCTGCTTTTATATGGTGCACAATCCTATTGACCTTAAGTGCTATTGATCATTCACAATGGCAGACAAGACACCTGGCAAAGTGTGGTTCTTATGATTTGAACTAATGGAATTCTGCATAGTTGGAACATTTGCAAACTCAAAATTGAGGTTAGATTGTTATATGTTATTTACATTCTCTAAATTGGCATAAATCTTTGTTTTGTGACTATTTTATTTATTTTCTCTGAAAGTTCCATTTGAAACAAGAAGTCTGAAAAAAAAAACTTATAGATGAAGACCAGTTTATTTGTGATAACTCCCATCACAGCTGATATCATTATATGAATGAACATTTGGGAATTTGACTATAATGTGTTAGTTTCTTAAGAAAAAGGTTTCATGCAAACTATTTGACAAATTGTTTTAAAGGAAAAAGGGGAAAATTGGGCAAGATTCTTATAGGGGATCCTACATGCATGATTGTAGATAAACTTGCAAATCCTTTTGGCCTTAACAATGTGTGATTTAACCCATTCAAGCTTGCCAATATCCTCCAATATGAGGTCAAGGCAATGGGCCGCACATGGAGACCAAAAAATATTCGGGTGTCTCTCCATCAAAAGTCTACCTGCAGCAACATAACTTGCTGCATTGTCTGTCACCACTTGAACCACATTTTCTTCTCCACCTCATGTATGACTTCCTCAATAGCCTCACATAAGTATGTGGCATTTTTGACATGTGAGGAAGCATCAATGGACTTAAGAAACATGGTGGATATTGAAAATAAATCAAAATAATGATCAATCAATAAATCGTAAATTACAAAACTCAAATATTGATCACTACATCAAATTCACATTATTCAATGCATTTAGGGAAGTAGAATGATCAATCACCTCCGCAGGAAACAAGAAAGTTTAGGAGTGTCCTATTATTCCTATCGGTCCAACCATCTGTCGTGATGGTACAACCCTTTTTTCTCCAAAGCACTCACTGGTCCTCTAATTCAACTTTTATATCTTCAACCATTTCTAACAAAACGGGGCCACTTAACTCAACATCAGTAGGGGCTTTAAACCTCGCCCCAGGTTATGGCATATATCATGCCTTGCCAGTAAGGAGACTTGTCACAAATAGGTTAAATAAGTATGTGTAATAAATTTCTAACAATTCATTAGACAAAGCAAAGTTCAAACTATAAATTTTAAATTTAAAACAATCAAATAAAAAAGAAATATCTAGCTGCAACAAATGGAATGTTGCAAAAGTACCAAAACTTGCAAATTGTTGTTTTTTGCAGCATCATGGACCTCTCTATTCCAAGGCATGCTCTCAAGCAAGGGTTGTGAACCAGTAGTGTGGCACAAAATAATTGTCCAACCTAGATTTCCGAACTTTAGGACCAAAGCTAATAGTGTTACTAGGAGTGGGAGTAGAAGCACTAGCATTAGCAGAAGAACTGGGATGAAATGGAGGCATGGAAGAACCCTCTCCAACACAGCCTACGGATGGGGCTGAACGGGAACCACTACTAGCTAACTCCTCCCTTTGCCTCTTCTTTGTTTCCTTTAATTCCTCAAATGATTCTAGTTGCTCATAACATGCACGAACAACCTCAGGAGGTTCTTCTCTACATGGTTCAATATCATGGCCACGTATCTTGGCAATATGGTATTTAAATCTATTGATGCCACCACTATTAATTTCTTTACAAAATTTACATTTCACTTGCCCTCTTGTTCTACTAGGAAATTATTCGGTATATTGCCAAGCCACATCCTTTTGACCTATTTTCTTAGCCTTAGGTTGAGGTGGAGGATTAGGAGTAGACATTGGAGAAAAATATGGTTTTCAAAACTTCAAAGATGCTGCAATAAGACAATTTTAGAAAAAAATTACTATTTGTGCATTGTTTTTTATAAACTATACAAAAAATAGAGTTTGTCTAAAAGAAAATGTAGGGTTTTTAAAACTTTTCAATTCTTCAATCTTGATTCTTTTCCTTTCAAATTCAAAGTCAAATTTCAAAGTTCAAAGAAAGAAAAATCAGCAAACCCTACTTTTTTTTAAGAAAAATTTGTAAATACATATAAGGTTTGCTATTGTTCTTTCATTGAAGTTTAAAATTTGGATTTGAAAGGAAAACATTCAACTTCAAGAATTGGAAAGTTTAAAAAAACAATAAAGAACGTTTATCAGAAAATACAAAACAAAAAACTCAAAGTCCATAAAATTTCACACTTACCTCTTATAACAAATTTGAAATGAGATGAGAGCTCTTTGCAATTGCTAGTATGGACTCTTTGATGCTCCAAATGCAAGTTTTACACCGTCCCAATGTGATTTTTTGAAGATTTTTAGCTCTTCCTCCCTGTTGGTTGCTCTTCTATGGACTCTTATTTTTTTTCTAATCTCACACTTCTCTTTTCTTCTCAATACAATGAAATGAAAGGCTTTTTAGGGTTACAATGAAGAAATACAATAAAAAAAATTTAAGTTAAAACATTCATTTTTTTATGTTTTTTTTTTTTTGCATAAAAGACCAAGTCCCGTCATCGGGACTCGGCGAGACAGGCTCTGACTCGTGACTCGTTATGATTCGGTGAGTCACAGCCCAGACTCATCCAAGTCCAAGTTCGGGTCCCTATGACTCGTCCAAGGTCATCCGACTTGTGACTCACCAAGTCATGGCGAGTCCCAGCGAGTCTAGGAACTCTGGTCTTGTTACTTCGAGGAGGTAGAAGCCATGGTGTTGTGCTGGCACATGGAGGGACATTGCAAAGTGGTACTCATCATGGATGCAGTGATAGAACCCGGAATTAGCATAGGGGAATTAAACAGGCTAAAAGGGACACTTCCGGCTACTCAAAGGAAGGGGACATTACAGTTTGTCTCCTGATTTGTTGCTCATTGAAAGTACCCTCTTCAGTTCAGCAATAATAGTGGAATTAAATCTAGTTAAAATTTCACCCAACCATCCACTACACGAAAACGACATAAAGTTAAAATTCAAATACCAACAATAAGAACGGCCTGCAACAAGGATACAACTCAGTTTTAGATGACTTGTAGTTGTGTGAAATTGGAGAAGAACGTTAAGTACTTGCTATAATTTTGTACCTCAAGGATTTGCATTAAATTATATTTTAATGAAAAAAATTTGATGCACCTAATCAAAATTTAGAGAGGTGATAGAGAGGAACGACCTTCTTGGCATAATCTCTTAGAGCCTTTTATGCAATAATTAGCACTTAGAAAAATAAATAGCATGTTAAAATAATAATATTATAGGAAAACAACAACAAAAAATATCAATCAAGATACATAGAAATCTGTGTTGCTCCTCTCTCTTTTTGAAAGATTTCATTTGTATAGCAAATTCTTTGTTTGGAGAGGCTCATTTGGCCGATTTTTAGATTGTGATAGGCTCTTTTGATGTGTGGACTTTATTCATACTCAGTAGGCTCTTCTTTCATGCTTGACTAATCACTTAAGAGATGTGGCATGGATGGGCTCTAGATGCATCTTCAATCGGTGCCCTCCCTGCCAAATGAGAATATTACTGCCCCACTAACAGATGAATGTAAGCACCTTGAATCCATAAATAGACATGCTATCTCAACCAATTTCACTATGATTTGATCATTAAACCAATGATTATTACCTTAACCTGATTTTCACCCACCAATTAACTTATCTTTTTTTTCACACAAAAAACTAGCAAAATAGAAAAAATGAATAAATGCCATCATATAAGGTATCTAACTTGCTACCAATCATATCATATTCTGTAAAAGGGAATATCGAATGTTTTTCTCAATGCAAATGATTTACAAGCATCATTTATAGACCAGTCTTCACATCACAACTTACGAATCTTGTGTTGAGGAAACAATCAACAGGCATTGCCAAACTCACATTAATATATATTCAAAGGATGGCATACAGATCTACAAGTAGCAGGAGGATCTGCATGCGTTTTTAACATATGGTGGTGAATTGATATCTGACCTCCTTAATCTGTTGTATTTCACACCATTTGGAGGATATGAACTGATATTTCTTGCTCAAATGCATTTTGAGTGCATTATCTACCTTTCTTGAGTCAGCTTAGATGTCCCCACTGTGGGAGCTGAAATGGATATAATGGCTCTGCCATGTGTTTCAGCCCTTGTCTTTTGGCATGATACTGGCCTGTAATATTATTAGATAGTCCATTTTATCGCTGAAGTGTCTACGTGTGTGTTCAAGGTGAGCTTCACCCTTGTATAACACAATCTCAAATGATTTTGATTATATATGTTGCAATCTATTATATTGGGTGATCTGAAATGTTGGTGTTCAAAAACAATGCACAGTTTAATTCAGAAGCATACACACACATATACATGTTGCTTCAAGACTTGAGAGAGGTTCATTGTGTGGATCTGGAGATTCATGTTTTTTGGTTAGACCTTGGTAGAAGACCACCAAGAAACTTGAGGTTAAAAATGCATGGGCTAGGCCAAAATAATTTTAATTATGCAAAGCCATAGAGATTCTGTATCCCGAGTATTCAGTAGTTTTAGATCGTGATTTTCAATCAATCATGCTCAAGTAATTTGTGTTGTATGCCAAAAATGGTTGTAGCAATGGTTAATGTTTCAGCACAACCCACTCAAGCGCTAAAGGGACTGTAACGGTCAAATCAGTATTCAACTCCTTAAAAGGATATCTGACAATTCACAAACCACCATAGGTTATAATATCTATTATGCAAAGCAATACAGATTTTGTATTCTGAGTATTCTGTTTTAGGTCGTGATTTTCAATCAGTAATGCTCAAGTAATTTGTACTGTAGGGAAAAAAATTATGGCTTGTGTATCATGGTAAGAAAGTGAATTATCACCAATTCTAGGGAACGACCTCCCTAGGGCTGATATGCATACGTGGAGACAAAAATGGCTGTAGTAATGGTTAATGTTTTGATACAACCCATTTAAGCACTGAAGGGACTGTGATGGTAAATCAGTATTCAATTCCTTAAATATAAGATAGTCTCACAATGGACAAACCACCAAAGGATATAACTTCTATTGCCAATACCACATGTGCTCCAAGGCTCCTTCCTCCACTGTGAGTTGGGCTCGCAGTTTGTAGCTCCAGCAGCGTTGCTGTGCTCACTCCCATTTAGCAAATGGACAATAATTCAAAAGCACCATTTGAGTAAATGTAGCAAACCATTTTATTATTATGAAATAATTTTCTATAACTGCAATTATATAAGAAAGAAGGGTATAAATTTTCAGCGGATTATATTATAATTAGCCTGTTAATCTCTTGGTATTGCCATCATGTCCAGGAATTACCAACACTAGTACTCAACATATTCCCTCTACAACGGCTAGAAAAGGAATATCTGATGGTTCAGGTGCGCGATTCTCAATCCACAAATGACACTCTTGGTGAGTATCCTGGAAAATTTTACTATATCTTGTCTGTTATATATGATGATGTTCAATAATACCAAAGCATGTTCAAGTTCAACAAACAGTTTCTGGTTTATTAATACAAATTTTGAAAAATCTGGTACAAGGACCTCTCTTAGATGTTTGGTCTTTTAATGGTGCAGGTTATGCTGCCATTCCTTTGGCATCTGCAGTTACTGCATTCAATAAAGGGCCTCGTGAGCTTAGTACTTTTAGAGTGGAATTATCACATTGTGGTTTGCCAGCTGGAACTCTCGAGGGTGGCATGAAACTGACCTGGGAAAGGAATGTGATCAAACGGAGATCCAGATTTGCTAGGGAAATCATGGCAAAAACATTAAGCCTACGCAATAGCTTGAGGAAAACAATGTCCTTGGACAAATTTGCACATGAAAACGGCTGAAGTTGTTTTCCCATGCCTGTGAGTTAGGGGCTGTCTAATGACCAATGATGCCTGTCCTGCCAAGGTTCCTTTTTGGGAGTTACAGAGTTCTCTGGTTGCCTGTCTCTGTCCATTGATGCATGTTTTTTCCCTTCTCTTAGTGCCACTATTTCATTTCAGTTTATAGGTCACCAAAAAACTTGTTTACTCTTGTCTTCTAAAAAGTATCAATCCCCATTGTCACTTTCTGAGGTAAGGATTTTGCTCTTAGCCTGTCCATTAGATGGAATATTCACGAGTTCTTAAAATAAAATAAAATAGTAACAATTGTCATTTGAGGTCTTTAACAGGTACTGTTTAAATCTGAGATATCACATATACTATAATATATCATGTACCTTGAGATATCATCTACTATCATGATGGGAATCTTTCTTATTGAATTTTAATGGATTTCTAATGTTTGAAAAAAACCCGACTCAAATGGTTGTCATTGTCCGATCTGAAATAATTATCAAATGCTTTAGTTACCATTTGTATTGAAAAAGTGTCTCCATTCACATTTATAACATTAATATACTGATAATACAAGCTAAATGTATTTGCCTAAAAATGGTTGAAATTTAGGAAGTAGTGGGACATATTTTACCGAGCAATAAATTAGATGTTATAGAACAGAATTGATTTTTTAAAAAAAAATCTGAGTGGATTTCAAATATATAGTCAATTACATTGTTAACTATCAGAATTTTACTTCCAAAACTATAAAAAATATAATCTTTCAATCATCTTATGTCTGTTATTTTAGATGTAAAATAACTCAATCAGTGGATGATCTAGGTTTGACATAAAAACCTTCCAACAAATGAGATGGTCACATGGTCTCACGAATGTCTAGAACTTTTAGTGTGGATTTACTCACAAGCAAAGTGTTTTCCTTGAATTTTAATTTGTTGCTTTGAAATGTGTATCTTAATGGGATGTTTTTGTTATTGTTAATTCAATATGATAGACATAGGGTTTATGGATTTTGTGAATCAATATCTACAAAGGAAATAAAAGAAATTGATGTCTTCATGAGGAGGCATCTTAAAAATGTCCAAATTGAAATATGATGCTCAATTTTGCAAATTGGAGGGTCTTCTTAATTGAGACAATGGTGGAGGGATTCAATTCTTACTTATTGTTGGTCCGTTGTCAAGGAATTGCCCTAAATATTATTTGATATTTGTAAGGTTCTCATTGTCGTGGTGTTGAGTAGTATTTTAACATTTATTTTATTCTTCATATTTTAGCTTTGAATCTTTAGATCATTGCTATTGCATTTACAAATCCTAGTGAAAGGTGGCTATATAGTTTGTCAAATTTGAGATATTATTAGTTTGTAGTTACAAGAGATTAGGTGGACAATAATGGAGAAAATGATTTATGGTGCACATTGATAGCTCTCACCATTGAAGATCCTTGGGATGAATGATAATTTATGTGTGCACTCATATCGATCATTATCGATCATGGCATTGATAATAAGAAATGAAATGGGTTTGGGTGTTAATTTATGTTTGACAACATGATTCATTAAAAGATAGAATCAAGTTTGCACTGGTGAACATATTTTTTAAAAACTATTATGCTAATGACACTCGACCATTAGCATAGCATGCTTATCATATGCACACCAAAATTAACTAAAAATGCGACTGTACATCCAAAGGAAATAAAAGGATTTGATGCCTTAATGAGGAAGTGTCTTAGAAACATCTGAATTGAAATATGATTCTCAATTTTGCAAATCGGAGGGTCTTCTTAATTGAGACAATAGTGGAGGGATTTGATCCTTACTAATTATTGGTCCTTTGTCAAGGAATTACCCTAGATATTATTTGACATCTATAAGGTTGTTACAAGTGTGGTTGTCATTGCACCAAAAGATCGACTTGTCAATGCCCGATACAACCACTAGAATTATAGAATTCACAAGAGGTGGTTAGTCCCTTGTCACGAATCCCGAGGGGAATGCTGACCATTTTGCCAACAATCTCCCCCTCAGTGTTACTCAAGGGGATTCAAACAAGTGACCAAGCTCTGATACCACTTGTTACAAGTATGGTTGTCGTTGCACCAAAAGATCGACCTATCAATGTCACATACAACCACGACTTATAGAATCCACGTGAAGTGGTTAGTCCCTTGTCACGAATCCTGAGGGGAGCGCAAACCATTTTGCCAACAAATGTTCTCATTGTCATGGTGTTGAGTAGTTTTTTTAACATTTATTAGTTGTTAATATTTTAGCATTGAATCTTTAGATCATTGCTATTGAATTTACAAATCCTAGTGAAAGGTGGTTATATAGTTTGTCACATTTGGTATATTATTAGTGTGTGGTTACAAGAGATTACATAGACTCTAATAATAGAGAAAATGATATAGTGTGCTCGTTGATAGCTCTCACCATTGAAGATCCTTAAGATGAATGACAATTTATTTGTGTACTCATAACATAATTTAAAAGCTATTATTGCATCATTAATTGAGATAAAATGGCTTTCGTTGTTAATTTACATTTGATAACATGATTCATTAAAAAATAGAGTCAAGTTTGCAATGGTCAACACATTTTTTAAAACTATTACACCAATGCCACTTAGACCATTAGCATAGCATGCAAACATGAACACCAAAACTTAACTATAAATAGAATTGAGCCTACAAATTTCATGTATGGGTGAAATTAAGAGTATGGTCTGATTTTGCATTACATGCCCATGTTTGAGTGTTCAATGTAGAGAGGCAAAGCTAATCAAGTGCATAGGAAAGTGCATCAGTGCTTGGTCATGCTTACAAAAGATTTTTGAGTGAAGCTCTTTTAATAAAAGATAAAATCTATAAAGACACTATCCAAAGTCTTGTAGCCTCATTTAAACCTTTGTAGGTAAGACAAAATGTTACATGAAGAAGTGGTTTGATTTATTAAACTCCTATAAAAAATTTTTTTGAATTATATTCATAAAAAATATAAATTATATTTGTAAGTTTACCAAACCATTGAAATGTATAAATTATATTCCAATTTTTTAGTATGCAATTTTTTATATTTACTATTGTAAACTTCAATTATATGTAAAAAATTTACAAACCATTAAATGTGAAAATTAGGAATTGTAGACATCCATTATATATCAAAAATTTATAATTTACAAGCCATGAAATGTGAATTTGGAACATAGTATGATTTTCACCACATTGTACTCTTTCACTTTGCAAGTTTTGATTTTGGGTTGTGTGTAAATGAAATGGCATGAAATTTTAATTTTTTTGTTATACTTCATTTTTAAAAAATATTTTATTGTATGTTCAAATTTAATTTATAAGTTTTTGATAATTATTTCCTAGCGACAAATACGATTTTGTCCTATAAGTGTATTATTGAAAATTACACACTTTGTGCTCTTCAAATAATAGTTCTATATTAATTTTGGTATCTGTTCATATAGTCATATTTAGGCCACTTTTTATTCATTTCTTCCCTCCAAGATTCTATTGGTGTGTGAAATGCATGGTTCTAGATCCATTTTGCTATCATAGACCCTTCCTTGGCAAATGAACCTTGTGACTACTAAATCACAAAGCTCAAAATCAAATATTTAGTCCCAAACATTGAACCCCTAAACTTGGTTTTCCTTAAAATATTTTCTCAATGAATATTTGTTTGTGATGTTTTAAAATTATATCTTCACCCTTATTTGAACTCTTATTGATTTTCTTGCATTTGTGACTCTTGGTGTTACTAGACTTCATTCTAGGCAATTCTCTACCTCATTGTTTTAACTTTGCTTCAAATCTAGTAGTCTATTATTTTCCCTTCCTTTATAATTTGTAGTTATATATAAATAACTAATTTTACTTAAGATTTGCAATCCCTCTCACTCCCATCACTTTCATTCTCACCATCATCTCCTCATGCTATTTTCTCTCCTCCATTATCTCCAAACCTCTCATATCTGCAATTTTGTTTGTTCTTCCTCCATTGTTGTAGATCCATCATTCTCAAATTGTTTTGCATAACATCCTACACACACTAGAGATCTCCAACACCATATTTGTCAAAATTGAAGATTAGCTCAACACTCTATGGTCACCTAAAAAAATAATGATAACATTCTACAAGAGAGTATGTAAGAAACAAACTTGCTTGATATTAATATGTATCAGATATGTTACAAAGTGTACAATAGCCTTGCTTATATATGCAAGGTGAGTAATAAGATTAAACAAGGTGTTGACATGTGTCCTAATCCTATAACATGACACAACTATCTTAATAAATATCAAATAGCCTAGGACACAAGTAAATGACATAAGATTATGTTAACAACTAAGACTTCTAAAAAGACAACTAGGACCTAAGTTAACATGTGAATAACACCCCACTAAGGAATTAGTTGAGTACAAAACCTTATTCACACTAACATCCCCTCTTAAGTTTAACTTGGTGAGGAACAAATCATTGAAAATGATGCAAAGATGTAAAACTGGGTCCTAGCTAGGAGGTCATTTTGTAGGAACTGATAAAAACAGTACTGAATCCCAAGAGCAGCTGCATGCAAGAAGACCTGTTACAAGAATGAAGCAAGGAAGCAAAAAAAAGAAACCCTTATGTGCTCAAAAGTGGCAGAGAAAAAAATGTATTCAAAAGAGTGAACAATAATGATACAAAGGCAACATATAAGGTAAGAAACCCTAAAGCCAGAAAAAGCTAGGTTTGTGCATTAATAATTAATAAACATATTAATTATTATGCACCTACAAATGACAAGCTTAAGTGAATAGAATAATAGTGAACTTTAATAATTAAACTGAAGTGATTTAATTATAAAGAAAAATGTACTATTACTCTAACACCCCCCTTAAGTGAAGCTCAGGAGGTAACAACCTAGCACAACTATGAAAGCAAAAGAAATGGGTCCCGGCAACAAAGCCTGATCAGGTACCCAACTACAATGAAATCTCTATAAACCGGAGACAAAGGAGAAAACCCAATGGAAAAAACTCCTCTCCAAAAAGAGATATAAAAGCAAGCATAAGACAAAGAATGACTTCAAGAGACTCTCTCAAAGCCATGAGTACAATGCGTGCTGCCAACCCCCCCGAGAGAGGGGGTCGAGGCTCCAAAGCCTCCTTAGAATGAAAGAACCCCTGGATCAATGAACAAACCACTGTGACTCCAATGCAAAGGAGTGAAAGACAATGAGTACTGAAGAGGTAATCTTGAAAGAAGAGGTGTCATTGGAAGGCCGAGCTGATGCTCAAAGGAGTAGAAACGAGGATCCTGAAATGGAATCCCCAATGCAAGTGGTATGATAGGTGTGCTGACACTATCATGAGAGAGGAGATGAGTGTCCTCTGTAGAATCCTAAACAACTGCACCTGGTGGCTTGATGAATGGAGCTGGAGGGTCTGGCAGTGCTGAAGAAGAGTCCTGCTGAAGAGAAAAAACCTCAACAAGATGTGGTGTGGCAGTCACAACAGTGGTCTCAGGAACAACACAGAGGTTCAAGTAACCTGACTGCACCACATGATGCTCTCATGGAAGAGGAGAGTTGAGCTCTGATAATGGAGATGGTGGACCAAAATGTGTGAAGGTGTAGAGACGGGTGGAATGATCAACTATCCCTGTAGCAACAATGCCTCCTGTCGCACTATCCCTGATGAGGGATGAATCTGCCGTGAACTCAACTATCTTCCCTGACCCACTGAGAGTAATCTGATGAATCGAGAGAAGGTTTGCAGATAGAGATGGAACATACAATACATCATTGAATGTGCCATCCTGAATGCTTATAGAACCTTTCCCACAGATTTTCATAACAGTGTTATTCCCCATGAGAATGTGAGGAGTAGGAGAAGCCACAAGAGAAGAGAAGATCTTCGGAGAAGATGCCATATGGTGAGAAGCACCTGAATCCAGTATCCAAGGGACCTGTGAAGGGGATGCAGCAGAAGCCCGAAATGCATGACCCTTTCCAAGATCCTGTCCAGCTGAAGAAGATGTGGCAAAAGACTGAAAAGAAGACCCCTGTGAGCCAGAAGAGGATGGAGAGGACACATTTCTCTTCTGAAGGAGAGCTTGCAAAGCCGCAATCTGTTTCTCATAACCATCAAACTTCTTCTGATAGCAAAGTGACTCATCATGAGTTCCCTTCTGACAATAGGAACATGAGGGTTTGTCAGTCTTTGATTTCTCCTTCTGACGAGTAGATGGTGGTGCCTATTTCTGCTCCAGCTTCTGTGAAGGTGAGTGGGAAACCAAAGCATGGCTCATAGAGTCAGAAGAACTATCCAGCTGTTGAATCTTTGACTGCTCTCGAGTCAATCGATCATAGAAGGTCTCAAAGGAAGGCATAGTGTGCCGAGGGCCCAAAGCATCCATAGTGGAATAGAAGGTGGAGGAGAAGATCAAAAACTGTCCACGAAGCTTTGAGAGTATCAAAACAATACACTCATTATCTGACTTGGTCTGCCCACATCCCTGTAAGATTGACCGGAGAGAGTTGAACTTCATCAAGAAGTCCTCAATGGTGGAAAAGCTGTCAGGAGACAATGATGTCAACTCTGCATCAAGTTGAAGTGCCCTGAACTCATTAACTGTGCCAAACAAATCTGCAAACTTGTTCCATATAGCCCGAGGAGTGTTCAAATTCTCCAGGTGAAACAGGAGACTGTCAGAAACATTCAGTGCCAGTAAGCCCATGGATTCATCCATTTTATTTATGTGCTGAAGAGCCTCAAAAGGACGCTACAAAACAGGTTGGTTCTCATCCAGACACGACCATAGGCCGTGTGACATAAGCACCTTGGTCATGTGTGCTTTCCTAGTGTGGTAATTATGCGGTGTCAGCCGGGCCACAGAGGGGTCCGACATTGAGAGAAGAAAAAGATGGAAGTAGAAGGGTCATTTTCTGAAATTAAATGACAAAAAGAAAAAGCACCCCCCCACAATGAATGATTCTATCCCCCATACACCACAAAGTGAAGCAAAAAACACAAAGAACAAGTGAAAAACCTGAGGTCCAAATGCAGAGAAGGAGGAAAACAAAGCCTCAACTTTGATGCCAAAAATGGGTACTCAAATAGCCAAGTGCGAAGATGAAACCTCCATTGTTGGAACTGGCTCAGAAAGAGCTTTCCAATGATATATTACACTTGCGATTTGGAGTCTGTACGCTCAAGTTACGAGCAAAAAACTGACAGGGCCCCTGAAAAGAGAGCTCGTTGGAAAAACACAGAGACAAGCCTAAATTTCACGCCCATATGGACATCACCGGGCCATTGGATGACGTCAGCAGGAGGGCTGGTGGCCGATGGGTAGCACCACCGGCGGAGGTGGCAACCGGGCTGGGCGGCGGCGACAGCCGGGTGCTGCGGCGATGGTTGCAGGTCCGGGCGGCGCTTGGGCGGGTGGCGGGTGGCATAGCAGTGGTGGGTGGTGCATAGGTGATCTTGCGGAGGCACGATCTGTGTAAACAGGCTGCACCTTTTTTAAACAATTTTTTTTTTATTTTTTTTGATATTTGCCTCGGGGTCCGTGCCTGTACGACCCTAATAGGCCAAGAAAATTCTCCCAGATGCTCCGGTGTCCAAATCAGATGTATTTTATATGATGGGGGTTTTTGGGCCTTTCGAACACAATCGTGAGGTCAGTTTTGGTCCAAAGTGCCTCAAAAAATAGAGACCCCCCAGATCCAATAAGAAATACCAAAAAAAATCTGAAAGCTTCAAACCCTCATAGTGCAAAGAGCTTGCTTCAATAGAACTCGAACAAGCCATAGCAGCAAGGCTTTGATACCATGTAGGAACTGATAAAAATAGTACCGAATCCCAAGAGCAGCAACATGCAAGAAGACCTGTTACAAGAACGAAGCAAGGAAGCAAAAAACAAGAAACCCTTATGTGCTCAAAAGTGGCAGAGCAAAAAATGTATTCAAAAGAGTGAACAATAATGATACAAAGGCGGCATATAAGGTAAGAAACCCTAAAGCCAGAAAAAGCTAGGTTTGTGCATTAATAATTAATAAACATATTAATTATTATGCACCTACAAATGACAAGCTTAAGTGAATAGAATAATAGTGAACTTTAATAATTAAACCGAAGTGATTTAATAATAAAGACAAATGTACTATTACTCTAGCACATTTTAGGTACCTATGCATAAAATATTTCTCTCATATAGAGTAAAGGACAAAAACCACATGGAAAAAGACTCCAAAAGAGAATGAAGAAAAACAATTATGTATAAGTGATGAAATAATCGATGTATGGAGGACTTAAATCAAATGAGTGATGTATGGAGGACTTAAATCAAATGAGTGATGTATGGAGGACTCCTCAATACCTCCAAAAAAATATACCCACCACTAAGATATAATACAAAAGTCCCATCATAAGAGGGAAACATAGAGACTACATAGTCCTTCCACAATGAAATATCTCATAAGCCACTAAAGAATTCTTGAAGATGAAGAATCCAATGTCTACAAACAAAAAGTCACCCCTTGGGAAGAAAAAGAATCACTTGCCCATGTTAAAGAAAATTGAGCACCGTGAAGAAGCAAGAGGGAAGAAGCCTTAGAAAGTGTGTTTTAAAAAGTTGTTGAAGTTCTTAAGAGTATGTTTCAACAAAACAAGTGTCACCCTAGTCTAAGAAGAAAACAAAGCAAGAAAATGAGGAAATTGAAGAATGCTTAGTTATATTGAGAGGGTGGGATGAGTCAACATAACTATAATCTTTTATTTTTTCAGAATTTGATTAACCACAAGACTGGTCTTCCAAAACTTAATCATCCATAGAAATAACATGCATGCAAGATCCGATAATAAGAAACATAAGATGAACATATTATTTACATGGAAACCTTTACAAGAAAAAGAGAGATAAATATTGCTTATAAGATCTTCTTGTAGGAACCAACCTACTTCATTTATAATGCTTCTTTCATAGGGTTCAACCCATAGGGGACACAAATTCCCTACAAGTAGACACCAATCCAACAATAAACACCAATCTCTTTCAATGAGAGGCACCACCCTCTCGATATCTTAATATAGAAGGCACCAACCTTTGACATATAATATGAAAACTATTTGGGAACTTCTTAATTTTTCTAAAAAATGTCTTTCACATATCTGTAACATACAAAAGAGAAGGTGAAGGTGGTTATATTGTTGATTCACCAAATCTTTTTATGCACATTAGGGCAAGAGAAAGATGGATCCCCAAATATAACCTTCAAGAGAACCCAAATTATATTAGCTCAACCCCAATGGATATAGGGTACCTGATACAAAATTCAAGTCCTTTCAAGGGTGGATATCTAAAAGATCCATTTTTTGTTTGTTTGTTTGTACTTTCCCTTTATTTTTTGTTGATTGATATTGTTTAACGCCAATTGAAATTGTGTGTTTCATTGAATGAACTAAGACTAACTGACTGATTAAATACAATGCAAGTAAAGTAGAAGCACATGTAAGACCTAATATGATATCTCAAAGTAAGTGCTATGAAATGACAAAGAGGAAATTGGACTCACCTTAAGGGATAGTAGAGGTCACAAGATCACATATGAAAATGAAATAGCAGACTGCAACAGAAACTCGAACAAAGCCAGATCTAGAATCAGGAAGCTGAAATCTACAAATTGTAAAAATATGAAGGTCCTAGGAACATGTCAACTTGGAGGGTACAAGGTGCACTTGGGTACATGTCGAGGTCAACATGTACCTGAATTGTCCAAAAATATGAGATCTGAATATCTGACATAAATTGTAACCCTAAATCAGTCGAATTCGATCTGAAATCTTGAAACCCTGCAAATTTGCCCCTATACAAAAGAAAAATGGAATTTGTTGGGGGAAACTTGGGCATTTCCTGGTCAAGCCCCCATTTAGGAATTAACATTGAATTGAAATAAAAGCATGTACAAGAAAGAAAAATTAAAATATTCACCTTGTTTGTCAAACCTTCATGGATGGATTTGAATCTGCTACCCACAAAGATGTATAAATGCTTGTATGTAGAATGTAGGATGGTGGATGTCTTAACAAATACAATAGATCTAAGGGTTCCAAATCATAGATCATGGATGTAATTATGCTTGAATGCTTGTACAATGTTGATGAATGTAGATCTCCTTCCTTGATGGCCAACTCCACTATCTCCAAGAAAGAAGCTAGATCTATGGAAGGAAATGCATGTTTGATTGAGTGGAATGAATGCCTTCAATAAATCCTTTCTTTGTTTGAAATCCTTGAATGCAACTTGAACTTGATAGCTTGGAATTGATGGCCTGAGCATGTAATGGATCTTGCTTGCAAAATTGGATGTATCTCGTGGTTCTAGAATGTGTATCAAAGATAGGCCTCTTTTTTTAAATGAAGCGAGCAAGCCTCCTTTTATACTGATTTTGAGAGACAAAACAAAAGGGTCGACGACATTGGGCAGGAAAAGTGAAAACCCTGAAATGGGCCTGAGTTCCTGTGAAACCAGGGCCTCAGGTACATATTGACCTTGACCTGTATCCCATGTATAGTTCGACTTTGACATGTACCCTAGGAGGCACATTTCCATGGAAAAGCCTTAGGATCTAGGGGGTGGAAAACAAATGGCTAGAAACAAAATAAAAATGAGGAAAAAGTGGAAAATCAAGCACAAATGCATCCATGTTCTAGGATATCACTAAAATGGGGCCTAAAAAAGGTCTTTGAGCCTCCAAATTAATGGGTGCTAACTTTTAAGATGGTACATTTAGCCCCCACTTTAGCGGGAGCATGAGCCAAACTCAAACTCATGGTAAAGTAGAATAAATGCATGAGACGATCTCATCAAAGCTAAGGAGACAAGGAAAAATCAAGCCCCCAAGTGACTTGAGTCCTCATCAAATCCAAAAATAAGACAAGAGAGACATTTCAAAACTAAGGAAAGGGGGGTGTGACTGCCTCAGCCCAGTAAGAATGCTTGTCTTACTGTGAATCACACAAAAAGGCATGTTGAAAAATATGGCATTGATAGTCTAGAGGGTTTGTGTGCCACGCTATTCAACCCTTCAAGGATTCATCTTTAGGATTTGTGTCTCTAGAGGGGAATCCAAAAAAATTTGATCTAGGCATAAGGATTTGTGTGTCCTTACACGATCAAAAGATGCAAATCCAGGGATCAGACATTATGGATTTGTGTTTCCATAAGGGATCCAAAATGTACAAGATCATCAAAAAGTGTGTGTGTGTGTGTGTGTGTGTGTGTGTTCCTTCATGTTAAAGAGATTGAAAATTCCTTAACAGGAGAAATGGATTTCATGAAGCATACATGCATCCACTATGCAACGCCCCCAAGAAAGGAAATATAAAGGGAAATGAGCACATGACAAAAAAGAGAGCACAAAAGGGATCTACCAAGCTTGGGGTCAGTAGGTCATATGATAACTCATGTATATTAAAATTGTGTAAAAATAAACTATCATCATTCTGATGACATGTAACTGATTGAATGTTTGATAATGTTAAGTTGAAAGATAATGCAGGTCATTAAATCAGTTAATGGATTGTATTGTCATTGATGTCAACTTGATATCATATGTACAGTCATGTACATAATGCTAAAGAATTCAGAGAACCAAAGGAACCAAAGTTTTGTTTTCAGCAATGCATAAAAGTCAAGTATTCACTAAGTGACAAACAACACCGACGGATAGAGCAAAGAAGAACAGTCACAGTGATACCCGATGATCAGAAGCATAGAGTTGCCCGACGAAGCAAACTACAAAATGCCTGACGAGCAAAGTCAGAAGGTTGCCTGACGACCAAAGATACAGAGTTGCCCGACGAGTAAAATTCCAATGATACCTGACAGACGGAGATCACGAAGCTAACTGGAGTCTCACCGACGACTAACTGCAGTGGTGACCGACAGAACTGAGAGTTTAGAAAATGACAAAAAATATCTAGCTGGCAGAGCTAAAATTAGACTTAACTGGTTGTCTACTTTTTTTATTCGACCAAAGATAAGTGATTGATTTAAATATGATTTGTACAGTTGGCAAGAAGATATCTACGAGACAAATCAAGAGTTATGCTTTAAATCTAATTTGCTGGATTGTTTATCATGCCAAGAATGAAGAATCAAGAATCAATAAATATTATGTCTATATAAGAGGCAAGCTTAATTCATTTACGAATGGGATTAAGGGGAATGAATAGAAAGAGGATGTTGAAGAGAAACTGATGAATACAAACTTCATGCAGTGCTAATCAAACAAGCTGAAGGAAGAACTAAGAAATTTTACAGACACCGACGAACAGTGAGCACATCATCACAGAGCAGAAAGTATGGAGCACAAGGATTGAATTGATACATTGGTTAGAGAGGTAATGTACTTAAATAGATCTGAAAAAATGCAATTCAAAGTTACAATATGAACAGGTCATAGTGTTTCAGTTTAACCATTAAAGCATCAAGTCTCTTAACCGAGTAGGACTTAACAACCTTCTATATATTGAGGTACATCTCAAGGAGTGCCAAAAAGGTTGATTCATGAAAGTAGCATTGGACTTTCTCGATACCTATTGACTATCTAAGAAGGAGGCTGATTCAAGGATGGTAGCAATAGATGCCTGATACTAAGTGACAACCTCTATGTATAAAATCCTCTAACAAGGTCGCACTTAATAGTGTGTTTGTAACCTTTAACAGGGTTGGCTCATAACAGGGCTCACTTCAGAAGAGTGAAAATTTGGGGTACCGGTCCCAGTGGTTTTTCCCTTAACAAGGTTTCCACATTAAAATTCATGTGTTATGTGTGTATGATTCATTTCTTTACTTTCTTTCATCTTACATAGCTAACTCTAGATTGATCGATATACTTTTCTTATTTACTAAGTTTTGGTAAATAGTTATACTGCTTATTGATAATCAAGAAAGAATAAGGATTGACAGAGAAAACTAACAGACAGTTAATCATTATTAGTATTTCATGGCATGCATCTTGTAGGGACATAATAATCTGAGATTTATTGATTGGTGGTTAAGTTTGAAGGATAAATTTTTGAGGCCACTGATTCACCCCCCCTCT
>MU228456.1:1928470-1956865 GCA_018584345.1 Thuja plicata | reverse complement strand
CCAAATACATTAAAGAGGTCCTAAAAATATTCAAGATGGAAGATTCCAAACCAGTTGGAACACCGATGGCTACTGGATGTAAGTTGACAAAGGAGGACAAGACATCAGAGGTAAATCAAACTTTGTACAAATCAATGATTGGAAATATCATGTATGTTGTACACACTAGACCAGATATTGTACATGCAGTAGGAATTGTTGCTAGATTTTCTGCTAACCCCAGGGAATCACATATGACTATTGTGAAAAGAATTTTAAGATATCTGAAGAATACCAAGGAATGTGGCTTATGGTATAGAAGATAAGGCAAATTTTAAATTAAGGTGTTTACCGATGCTAATTGGGCTGGAAATCTTGATGACCGAAAGAGCACAACTGGAGGAGCATTCTTTATGGGTGACAAACTTGTCACATGGATTAGCAAAAAGCAAGGATGCATCTCTCAGTCTACTGCAGAATTAGAGTATGTTGCTGCTGCTGCAAATTGCTCAAATATTGCATGGATCAAACAATTATTGGAAGGTATGAATATGAAGATCCTAGAACCAGTAATTATCTATTGTGATAAAACCAGCGCAATAAACATGTCCAAGAATCCAGCCATGCATGCTAAGAATAAACACATTGCAATCAAGTATCATTATTTAAAAGAATAAGTTTAAGAAAAGGAGGTGACACTTGAGTATGTGCAATCCAATGAACAATTAGCTGATATCTTCACCAAGCCACTGCCCAAAGATACATTTGAATACTTGAGAAAGAGACTAGGGGTCAAACCCTTGTCTACCAGTCAGTAAAATGACTAGAAGGGTGCATCAGCCTACATATTATCAAAATATTAGTAATGTTGATGCAAGAATAGAGATGAACTTCAAGGCTACATCTATATATAGATAGGTATATATCAGCACCGAACACTAGAGCATATTATTGTATTGCTGATGGATAAGGGAAATTCAAGGAATATATTATTGATGGAAAGATACAATTGTTTGACATTAATATCAAATATTTGTTTGGAATTGCTATCAAAGGGAGAGATATTATCCATATTATCACATCCTTCTGTAAAAGGAGAGATTATCCATTATCACATTACTCCAATAGGGAGAGATTATATCCTTAGGGAGAGAAATTGTATGGAAAGATTATACAAAGGGAGAGTTGCTGACAAAAGAAAAGGCATAAAAAGAGAAGAACAGTCAAAGGGAGAGAAATTGACACAAGGAGAGAACACAACACATTAGAAGATAGAGAGTTGCAAAGGATCAAATCTAAGCTAAAACATAGCTTACCGATGGTCAGACATTTATCGGTTAACAGAACAAAAGATTGGTAGTTTGATGAATCTCAGCTGTTGTATTTCATATTGTATTAGAAATAGTATAGTGTGATAATATAGTATGTTTCCATCAATGCCAAAGGGAGAGATTGATGACATGTAACTGATTGAATGTTTGATAATGTTAAGTTGAAAGATAATAAAGGTCATTAAATTAGTTAAGGGACTGTATTGTCATTGATGTCAACTTGATATCATCTGTGCGGTCATGTAAATAATGCCAAAGACTTCAGAGAACCAAAGGAACCAAAGTTATGCTTTCAGCAATGTATAAAAGTCAAGTATTCACCAAGTGACAAACAACACTGATGGAGTACACACTGATGAACAAAGAAAAGAAGAACAATCACAGTGATACCTGATGATCAGAAGCATAGAGTTACCCGAAGAAGCAAACTATAGAATGCTCGACGATAAAAGTCAGAAGGTTTCCCGACGACCAAAGATACAGAGTTGCTCGACGATTAAAATTCCAATGATGCCCGATGAATGGAGATCACGAAGCTAACTGGAGTCTCACAGATGGATTATTTAGTTGTCACCGATGACTAATTGCAGTGGTGATCGACAGAACCAAGAGTTCAGAAAATGACAAAATATCTAGCTGGCAGAGCTAAAAATAGACTTAACTGGTTGTCTAATTTTTTTTATTTGACCAGAGATAAGTGATTGATTTAAAGCTGATTTGTACAGTTGACAAGAAGATATCTACGAGACAAATTAGGAGTTATGCTTTAAATCTAATTGGTTGGATTGTTTATCATGCCTAGAATCAAGAATCAAGAATCAATGAATATTGTCTATATAATAGACAAGCTTAATTCATTTACGAATGGGATTAAGGGGAGTGAATAGAAAGAGGATGTTGAAGAGAAATTGATGAAGAGAAACTTCATGCAGTGCTGATCAAACAAGCTGAAGGAAGAGCTAAGGAATTTTGCAGACACCGACAAACAGTGAACACATCATCACATTGGTCATAGAGGTAATGTACTTAAATAGATATGAAAATCTACAATTCAAAGTTGCAATATGAACAGGTCATAGTGTTTCAGTTTAACTATTGAAGCATCAAGTCTCTTAACCAAGCAAGACTTAACAATCTTCTATATATTGAGGTACATCTCAAGTAGTTCCAAAAAGGTTGATTCATGAAAGTAGCATTGGACTTGCCCGATACCTATTGATAGTCTAAGAAGGAGGCTGATTCAAGGATGATAGCAATAGATGCCCGATACTAAGTGACAACCTATATGTATAAAATCCTCTAACAAAGTCGCACTTAATAGTGTGTTTGTAACCTTTAACAGGGTTGGCTCCTAATAGGGCTCACTTTAGAAGAGTGAAAATTTGGGGTACCGGTCCCAATTTTTTTCCCTTAACAGGGTTTCCATGTTAAAATTCATGTGTTATGTGTGTATGATTCATTTCTTTACTGTCTTGCATATTACATAGCTAACTCTGGATTGATCGGTATACTCTACTTATTTACTGAGTTTCGGTAAATAGTTATACTACTTATTTGTAATTAAGAAAGAATAAGGATTGACAAAGAAAATTGATAGACAGTTAATCATTATTAGTATTTCATGACATGCATCTTGTAGGGACATAATAATTTGAGATTTATTGATTGGTGGTTAAGTTTGAAGGATAAATTTTTGAGGCCACTGATTCACCCCCCCTCTCAGTTATTACTAACACATTACCCAAAGTAAGTAGAACTACAACACAATGGAAGAAAGGCATGTAAGAGTTACAAAGAAGAGTCTTTTTGGGTCAGCATCACGAAGACCAAAAAGAATAGATGCTGTCATTTTGCATTATCCCAAAAAGAAAGGATCCACTATACAAGAGGATCTATTCAAGCGTATTTCCTTCTCCCCCATCTCGGTCCATGATGTTTAGGGAAGGTGGGAAACTCGGAAGAGGAGTAACATCAAGTACAGTAGAGGGAACAATAGCCAAACAAGGACCTTTTTGTGAAGGAAGATCACTATGTTCGAGGTTAGTAGCAATAGGTAACTGTTGTGAAATAGTTGGCAAGTCATTATCAAGATCAATAGTATCAGAATCATCAGAATCACTAGCATGCATAACATTGTTAGGATTAATAAAATCATCATCAAGAGTATCTTCTTCATCTAGATTAATTATAATAGAATCTAAGATATGAATACAATCATCATGTTTATCCATTTGAGCTTTGTTATTATTCACTTCCTTCATAGGTTCAAGCATGGGTTGATCAAAGTGAAGAAGGAGGTGTATGAGAAGGAGAAGGATTCTGAGAGATACATGCATGGGCTCTATCTTGACGCTTGCGATGAAGATCACAATCATGTCTGTTATGTTTGGTCTTGCTAGATATTTGATGTGGAGTAGGAACAATCAACATAGGCTCCTTTTCTTCTTTAGGTGGGATAATAGGAAGTGGAAAATTTGATAAAGGAGGAATTGGTGGTATAGGAAGAAGACAATGACTAGGATCAACTTTGGGTTTACTAAGTTCCATAATCTTCTTGGATTTCAAGGCTTGGTATGATCAGAAAAGATAATCATAATTATTTGGAGGTGATTTAGGTATAGAACACCAAAAGAAATCAAGGTCAACATAGTCTCGAGGCCTAGAAGGATTATAAAGACCATGGTTAATGGTCTTGATCTCTCCATCATGATAGAATTTAAGACATTTTTGAATAGAGAAGCTATAGCTTGCATGGATGACAAACAAGGAAAACCAAGCTTGACTTGAAATTGATCAGAAGTAGGAATAACAATTAAGGTAGTATCTACAATCTTACCACAAAGGTCCACAAGAAAAGATATAGAACCATGAGGAGGGTAAAGGAAACCATTGCGAGTTTGAATTAAGACATCAGATTTATCATAGGAATCCTTTTGCAAGTGTTTACTAAAAATGTGCTATTTAGTTATAACATTCACCATGCAAGTGGAATCAACAAGAACACCATGGGAAGGAATACCAGCAAGCAACCCTAGCAATAATGTAAAGAGGACCATCATGCACTTTAATTGTTTCAACAAGATCAAAGGTGATGCAAGGTTGAGGCTGAGGTTGAGGTTGAGTTAAAGGTTTGGGTTTGATATTCTTAACATGGTTGACAATATGGTTGGCTTCTTCAACTTTATCATCATAAATAATATTTGTAGTAGAAGAAGGTTGTGCAATAGTATTGGTTGAATGAGATGAAAAAGGATTAGTATATATTTGCAAATCCGGTTAGGAGGTGCAATAGATTTATTTCCCTGATTGATATCAACATCAATAGCTATAGCATTAAAATAAATAAGGTCTTGGATTGCATGTTTCAAAAAATAACACTATTCAGTATCATGACCAACTTGACAATGGCCATATTGACAAAAGGATTTGGAATCAAAAGATTGAGGAAGAGGTTTTCTTGGATTAATTGGTTTGATAAGAGGAAGATTAATAATATTAGCATTTAGTAACTTCGTCATCACGTTATGCAAAGATTTAGATAAAAGAGTAAACTTTTGAGAAGGTCTAAAAATAGAGGACAAAGGAGTCACACCTTTGGATGTTGTTTCCACTTGATCATCTATTGTGTTCGATGATATATTCAACTTAATTTGGTTGTTAGGTTTGTGAAACTTGTTAGGATGAGATGTTACATCACTTTTATCAACCGTAACAAGAGTCATTTGAGTGTTTCTCTCAAACTAACTCCCTTGTAGTTGATGATGATGAATCACTGCGCATAATTGTGTAAAAGAAGAAAAATCAGTAAGGATAATCTTATGTTAGTATTATTAGATCCAAGATTATTGAGAGGGGGGTGAATCAGTAATCTAACAAATTAAACTTTTCATAAACCATTCATCAACTTACATCAATAAACTTCCATTTGATGAATAAAAGACAAATGAAGATAAATAACCATAATCATGTACCACAATAACACCATTATTTTTATTGTAGAAACCCAAATGGGAAAAACCATGTGTGGGGATGACACCCATATATAACTCTGCACTCTTCTGAAGTACACCTAGTTAAGACCTTAGCCATGTTAGGAGCTTTCAAATTCTTGATTACGAGCAAAACCCTATTAGGAGCCACCTAGTTAAGGGATTTACCTCTAGCCCTTTTAGGAGCTTTATCCTGTTAATAGTAACCCTATTAAGGTATTTCAAACCCTAATCAAAGAGTACCTAGTTAAAGGATTTAAAATTTAGACCTATTAGGATCTACCTGATTAAGGGATTTATCTGGATTAAAATTAAGTGAAAGTGATCTGATAAAATAGCACTCCTCTATGGGTATAGATCTAGTTCAAGCTCAATCTCTACTTCACATGCAGACTATCCAAACCCTACAATTTCACAATTGCATTCACGACCTTTCTCTCCCACACACTTCTCATAATATATCATTTTATATATAAATACATTTCAAGCTCATTAGGTAGCCACCACCTAAATCATGACCTAATACATCATTACAAACATTCCTTCTCAATCCTTAAACCCTAAAATGTATTACCAATTTGAAATTACAATTTCAAGTCTAGGTCAGCCTTCAGATTCATTACTCATTCAATTTGACAAAGAAAAGTCAAACCATAATACACATTCCAATGTTCTTGCACAACTTCAATAAATTTGACCATAACGATCATTGAAATGCCAACTCATCAATCCACGCAATCTACAATGTCACTACGATCCATAGAACACATAAACACTTATCCCAACATGATACATTATCACCAATTTAGGAACTAACTGATATTTCTAAGAACTCCTTTTACTTTTAACGAAACAATCCTTTTTCCATTGAACCTCAGTCTTTTGATCACTAAAACATGATGCAGTCACAACAACAACCTCACGACATAGGTACAATAACATATCCTAAACCACAACACCTAAATCCAAACCTATTCAACATAATTGTCAAATCATTCCTCATTGGCTTCATCCCTTTCTTCCTATTGAACCGTCGACCTTCAATCAATCAAAACTCACACCATACATATGATAAACCTATATGGTCATAAATATAGCATCTAGAGACATCACTTAGTCTTCCATTACAATCACACATGCCAACTCTTACCATAGCTCTTGATCCAACCACTTGAACATACATACACATAACAAGAACATACTCAACCAACTAACACTAAGTTGATATCAATGACAACATCACAACTAGTAAACCTATTATTAGATCTACATCAAAGACATACCATAAAATACTCAACTTTATCTTTGCATCAGTTATGCCAACAATCTCCCCTTTTGGCATTGATGAAAATACCAACAATATCAAGAAAACTAAATACCAAAAATGCTCCCTCTTACCTAATATATCTTTTTTCCTAGTTCTTGTTGGAAAGATTGCTACAATGTACACAATTGTTATTTTTTCATTGATGTCAAACCTTAATTGGTGAGACTATTGCTGTATGTTTGAGTACCTTATCCATTGATTGATGAAGATTTGAAAGAATGGGATAACAAGAAGACCAAGGAAATGGTTGAGTTATGAGTATACACCAGGGTAATTGATCATTTGGCACTTTGGCAAAGTGATACGCTGTTTATCTTTCACTGATAGTTCACTGGAAGGTCAATGCCGAGTAAAGAAAAGTCGATCCCAAGAAAAGCGAAAGGTGATGCCGAGAAAAGAAACGATGATGCTGAGCACTAGTGAAATGCCGAGGGAGATAGAGGAAGCCGAGTAGAAGTATTTTATTAATTGATGCGATTTGAGATCTATGGCCGACATAGTTGATTTTATTGGGATATGCATTGTTATTTAAGATTGCTCCACACTCATTTAATGCATGGGAAACCGTTATTAGCTCATGGATTCAATGTTTAATTAATGACTATATTGGAGAAGTAAATTAAATGTAATGATGGAAAGATCTGTTGGATCTGACCTAACCTAAGATCTACGATCTTGATTAAGCGGCAAAAGATTTATCTGACCTAGATGAAGAGGTATATTATAACCTACTATGGTTATTATTATAGTATCCAAGCAAGGAGAAGTTGAATGCAAAAAGTGTTGCATGGTTAATTGACTGATTGGCAAGACCTAGTAGAGAAGGCTAAGAAGAGAAGTAGAGAGAGATTGCTTGATAGATTTCCAAGAAGATCTGAAGTTTGAGATGAGAATGGATGCCACTCAATGAATTAGCATTAGAGATGAAATTGGCTTGGATTTGCAAAGTAAGTTGTATGTATCATATCACACCTACTGATTACTTTCTAACCATTGTATCAGTTCAAAACCTTTAACCAAGTTGACCTAACAGTCATTATATAAATCCTTTGAACAAGGTGACATTCAAATTGGAATGTTCTAAGTCCTTTAACAAGGCCACTCTTGACAAGGTGATTAAATCCTTTAACCAGGTCACATTTGACAGTGTGTTTTGTAACCTTTAACAGGGCTGGCTCCTAATAGGGCATCACTTCAGAAGAGTGAAATTTTGGTAGCATGTTACTGGTGGTTTTTCCCATATTGGGTTTCCATGTTAAATCATGGTGTCAAAATGTGTAAGTGTTATTGTTGTGTTTTACTGTTAAGTTTCTACAAGCTTATTTCATTAGTACAATAAACTCCACTCATTTGTTGTTTAGTGTTGCCGAGAAGATCTGAGTTGTTGAAGTTGGTTTAAAGTTTTATATGGACACATGTGGACCTAAGGATAACTAATTCACCCCACCCCTCTCAGTTATTTTGAATTCATCCTAACAATTGGTATCAGAGCACTTGTTCTCTTGAATAAGTTTGAAGGTACTTGGAGATAAAGATCAAGATGTATAAAAGGGATGTACCAAAGATTAAAAAGGAAAACTTTTGTACATGGCAAAGTTTGATGAAACTTCACCTAGTTGGTATTGGTGATTCTTCTAAATGACATATTGAAATAGAATATGTAGCTCCTATTGGAACTCTGAATGCTACACAATTAAGAGAAAATCATGAACATAATCAAGCAATGCTGGAACTTGCATAATCTCTAAACTATCATGAATTTGAGGATCGAGGATTGTACAAGCGCAAAGTAGATGAGGGATACCCTTGCAACCATTTATGGAGGTGATATGAATGTACTAAGAGCCAAATCTGAAATCTTGAAAGGTAAGTTTGATGATTTAAAAATGCAAGAAGGAGAAAATATAGTGCAATATTATGATAGGATAAAGGAAGTTGTAAATGCTATTAGAGGAGCTAAAGGAGTCATTGATGATGACACTATCATGAGAAAGGTACTGAGAAAAATTATTCCTATTTATGCTATTAGAGTATCTACAATTCAAGAACTGAGATGTACTTCTAATAACAATTTGACTCTGGAAAGTTTGGTAGGCAGACTTACTGCATTTGAGATGTCAAATTTTGACAACTATACTCCACAAGCTATTGAATCTGTATTCAAGTCATAGATGGTCATCAACAAATCAAGGAAAGGAAAGAAATGTGTGGACAGTGATAGTGACACCTCAGATGATGATCTAGAAGAGCTTGAGGCACTTATGGCAAGGAGACTAGCTAGAGGAAAAGGAAAATTTAGAGGTAAACTTCCTATTATATGTTTTTCTTGTAACAAAGTTGGTCATATTGCTGCAAGATGTCCTGATAAGAATGAGAAAGATGAAAGAAGAGATAGCAAGTACAAAGATAGAAAGGATGTCTGAGATTACAGAAAGTAAAAGGATTACAAAGATAAAGGTAAGAAATCTTGTTATATAGATAAAGAAGTTTCTGACAGTGAATCTGACAAATCTGATGAAAATGATATAGAAGTTGTGTATGTTGCAATGAAAGATGATTCTGATGATGATGAGAAACTGCACTAATTTCTTATATGAGTAAAGGTGATCATTGGATTATTGACAGTGGTTGTTCACATCACATGACTGGTGATAGGGACAAATTTGAAACCTTAGATCAATGTAAAGGTGGATATGTTAAGTTTGGTAATGATACACCTTATAGAGTTAAAGGGAAATGATCATTTCAATTGACTAGCAAGATTAGATGTGATGATGTATATTGGGTTGATGATCTTAAGTATAATTTGTTGAGTGTTTCACAATTGAACACTTTTGGTTACAGAGTTGAATTCCATCACAAGAAAGAAAAGATATATGATGCCAATGGAGAATTAGTTGGAGGTGGTGAGAAAGCAAAAGGTAACTTGTTCTATCTAGATTTAGCTTAAGAGACATGCATGTTTGCACAATATAATGATGTTTGGTTATGGTATAAGAGGCTATGTCATGCTAACTTTGATAACTTGGTAAGCATAAGTAAATTGAAAAAGGTTAGAGGGCTGCCTAAGTTAAAGAAACCTGAGAATGCAATGTGTAAGCAATGTCAGTTGGGCAAAATGACTAAATCTAGTTTTACGAGAAAAACTCATACTTCTAAGAATATTTTGGAATTGGTTCATACTGACCTTTGTGGACCTATTGGTGAGAAAAGTTACAGTGGAGACAAATATTTTATTCTATTTGTAGATGAATACTCTAGGATGATGATTTTTATGTTTCTCAAGGAAAAATTTGATGCATTTCAGTTATTTAAGTGGTACTTGAAAAAAGTTGAAAAGGAAACTAGTAAGAGTCTGAAATGTCTAAGATCTGACAGAGGAGGTGAGTTCATTTCTAATGAGTTTAATAGGTTCTGCAATGATTGGGGGATAAAAAGACAGATGTTGGCACCTAGGATACTACCACAGAATGGTATAGCTAAAAGAAGAAATCGATCTATCATGGATTGTGCCAGAACATTAATGATTGAGAAAATGTTGCACATAAATATTGGAGAGAAGCTGTGAGTACATCTATTTATACCTTGAACAGAGTACAAGTTAAGAAAGGTACAAATACTACACCTTATGAGCTATGGTATGGATATGCACCTACTGTAAGTTATTTTAAAGTTTTTGAAAGTAGATGTTTTATACTAAAGGATAACAGAAATGGTAAACTTGATGCTAAAGGAGAAGAAGTCATATTTCTTGGATATTCTACTAAGAGTAAGGCATACAAATGTTTGAATTCTAACACTAAAAAAACTATGAAAAGTGCAAATGTTAGAATTGATGAATATGCAGACAGAAATGAAGCTGAAAGCATGATTGAGCCTGAAAGTTATAGATCATTCACTTATCCCGAAGAGGAGGATTCTAACAAAACTGAAAATGAAGTTGCCGAGAAACAGTCTACACCTGCCGAGACACAGAACGAAATTGTCGGGCAACAGGAGGTGACTATCGAGCTATCTAATGGAGATGCTAAGTCATAGTTTCAACCTGAACTAAACCTAAATGACCAAACTCAAGCTGAGAAAGAGCCTACTTTGGCAAGATACGTAAGAAGGCACCATAAACTTGATCAAATCATAGGAGCAAAGGATTGTGCAGTTATGACAAGAGGTAAATTAAGAGAAGACATATGTTTGCTATGTGATTTTGAGCCTAAGACAGTAAAAGATGCTTTGGACAATGAAGACTAGATTCAAGCCATGAATGAAGAGATAGACCAGATTGAAAAGAACAAGACATGGACACTGGTACCGAGGCCCGACAACAAAAATGTAATTGGTACAAAGTGGGTATTCAAAAATAAGCTGAATGAACATGGAGAGGTGACAAGGAATAAAGCAAGATTGGTATGTAAAGGGTATGCACAAGAGGACAAAATTGACTATGGAGAGACATTCACCCCAATTGCAAGATTGGAGGGTGTAAGAACTCTACTTGCATATGCAACCTACAAAGGATTTAAAGTCTATCAAATGGATGTGAAGTCAACATTTCCAAATGGGATATTAGAAGAGGAAGTATATATTGAACAAGCTGATGGATTTGTTGACCCAAGTAAGAGGAACATGGTTTGCAGACTGCATAAGGCATTATATGGACTGGAACAAGCACCCAGAGTATGGTATGAAAGATTGTACAATTATCTGATGAAGATTGGATTTGCAAGAACAAATGACAACAACAATCTATATTTGAAGACAGAGCAAGGTAAGGGAATTTTATTGGATGAAATTTTTGTAGATGATGTCATATTCAGTGGACAATATATGACATGTAAAGCATTTTCAAAAGAGATGCAAACTGAATTTGAAATGTCTATGTTTGGTGAGATAAAATTCTTTTTTGGTCTACAAATACATCAAATGAAGAGTGGTATCTATATTACTCAATCAAAATATATCAAGAAGATAATGAAAATTTTTGGGATGGAAGATTCAAAACCAATGAGTACACCCATGGCTATTTGACAGAAGTTGACAAAGAATGATGATACAAAATAGGTAAATCAAACACTATACAGATCAATGATTGGTAAGCTGTAATATGTTGTACACAGTAGACCTGATATTGCATTAGTAGTTGGAATTGTTGCTAGATTTTCTGCTAATCAAAAAGAGACACATATAATGGCAATGAAAAGAATTTTGAGATATTTGAAAGGTACAGAAGACTATGGCCTATATTACAAAAGGAATGACAAGTTTGAACTTAGAGTCTATACTGATTTTGATTGGGCTGGTAATGTTGATGATAGAAAAGCACCACAGGAGGAGCATCTATTTTGGGGAAAAGATTAGTTTCCTGGACAAGAAAGAAACAGAATTGCACCTCACAATCTATAGTTGAAGCCGAGTATGTGGCAGCAACAGTTAATTGTTCAAACATTGTGTGGTTGAAGATACTACTGAAAGGTATGAAGGAGGAGATCACAGAACCAGTTGTCATATATTGTGATAACATGAGTGCCATTGATATTTCTAAAAATCCTTTAATGCACTCTAAGACAAAACATATAGCTATCAAGTATCACTAGTTTAGGGAGCTAGTTCAGAAGAAGGACGTGAGACTGGAATATGTGAACACTAAGGAATAGTTGGCAGACATATTTACAAAAGCATTACCCAAGGATGCTCATGAGTATCTAAGAGGTAAATTAGGGGGTGATTCCCCTAGCAGAGGCTAACTAGTGCTAAATGGTACTGTTGCATCAAATGTTTTAATCAGACCACTTGACACATTGATGCACAGTAGGTCATATTTTTTAGGATGCTGCCTAAAAACTATGAAGTAGAAGACAAGAATAGAAAAAAAAGATCAATCATAAAAAAAGATGACAGGAACAACATGATACAAAGATTAGAATAGAATAATCTACCAACATCTTTGGCGTTGTTGTCAAAGAGGGAGATTATTGCTAAAACAACAGATACAAGGGAGATATTACTGAAAGAGGGAGCTGAATAGTAACATAATTTTTTTTCAAAGTGATTATAGATACAGAGGGATTCAGAATGAAGCTAAAGAAATTAAATAAGATTTGTTCATATCAAAGAACACACACTTTTTGGATTCTATGGTAACTTTGGTTGGAAATTATTATTTTACAGTTTAGTGTTGCCATCAATGCCAAAGAGGGAGATTGTTGGAAAGATTGCTACAATGTAGACAATTGTTATTTTTTCATTGATGTCAAACCTTATATGGTTAGACTATTATTGTATGTTTGATTACCTTATCCATTGATTGATGAAAATTTGAAAGAATGGGATAACAAGAAGACCAAGGAAATGGTTGAGTTATGAGTATGCACCAGGGTACTTGAACATTTGGCACTTTGGCAAAGTGATACATTGTTTATCTTTCATTGACAGTTCACTAGAAGGTCGATGTCGAGAAAAGTAAAGTCGATGCCGAGCAAAGTGAAAGGTGATGCTGAGCAAAGAAAAGATGATGCCGAGCGTCAGTGAAATGCCAAGGGAGACAGAGGAAGCCAAGCAATGATATTTTAGTAATTAATGAGATTTGAGATCTATGGCCGACATAATTGATTTTATTGGGATATGCATTGTTAATTAAGATTGGTCCACACTCATTTAGTGCATGAGAAACCGTTATTAGTGCATGGATTCAATGTTTAATTAATGACTGTATTGGAGAAGTAAATTAAATGTAATGATGGAAAGATCCGTTGGATTTGACCTAACCTAAGATCTATGATCTTGATTAAGCGACAAAAGATTTATCTGACCTAAATGAAGAGGTATATTATAACCTACTGTGGTTATTGTTATAGTATCCAAGCAAGGAGAAGTTGAATGAAAAAATTATTGCATGGTTAATTGACTGATCGACAAGACCTAGCAGAGAAGGCTAAGTAGAGAAGTAGAGAGAGATTTATTGACAGATTTCCAAGTAGATCTGAAGTTTGAGATGAGAATGGAGGCCACTTAGTGAATTAGCATTAGAGATGAAATTAGATCTAGATTTTCTAAGTAAGTTGTATGTATCAGATCATACCTGCTGATTAATTTCTAACCATTGTATCAATTCAAATCCTTTAACCAGGTTGACCTAATAGTGATTGTATAAATCCTTTGAACAAGGTGACATTCAGATTGGAATTTTCTAAATCCTCTAAAAAGGCCACTCTTGACAGGGTGATTAAATCCTTTAACCATGTCACATTTGATAGTGTGTTTTGTAACCTTTAACAGGGTTGGCTCCTAACAGGGCATCACTTCAGAAGAGTGAAATTTTGATAGCATGTTACTAGTGGTTTTTCCCATATTGGGTTTTCATGTTAAATCATGGTGTCAAAATGTGTGAATGTTATTGTTGTGTTTTACTGTTAAGTTTCTGCAAGCTTATTTCATTAGTACAGTAAACTGCACACTTTTGTTGTTTATTGTTGCCGAGTAGATATGAGATGTTGAAGTTGGTTTAAAGTTTTATATGGACACATCTGGACCTGAGGTTAATTGATTCACCCCCACTCTCAGTTATTCTAAATTCATCCTAAAAATTGGTATCAGAGCACTTGTTCTCTTGAATAATTTTGAAGGTACTTGGAGATAAAGATCAAGATGTATAAAAGGGATGGACCGAAGATTAACAAGGAAAACTTTCCTGCATGGCAAAGTTTGATGAAACTTCACCTAGATGGTATTGGTTATTCTTCTAAATGACATATTGAAGCAGAATATGTAACTCCTACTGGAACTCTGAATGCTACACAATTAAGAGAAAATCATGAATATAATCAAGCAATGTTGGAACTTGCATCATCTCTGAACTATCATGAATTTGAGGACATCAAGGATTGTACAAGCGCAAAGAAGATGTGGGATGCCCTTGCAACCATTTATGGAGGTGATACAAATGTACTAAGAGCCAAATCTAAAATCTTGAGAGGTAAGTTTGATGATTTAAAAATACAAGAAGAAGAAAATATAGTGCAATATTTTGATAGGATAAAGGAAGTTGTAAATCCTATTTGTGGAGCTAAAAGAGTCATTGATGATGACACTATCATGAGAAAGGTAGTGAGAACACTTATTTCTATTTATGCTATTTGATTATCTACAATTCAAGAACTGAGATGTACTCCTAATAAAAAATTGACTCTGGAAAGTTTGTTAGGAAAACTTACTGCATTTGAGATGTCAAATTTTGACAACTATAATCCACAAGTTGTTGAATATGCATTAAGTCACAGATGGCCATCAACAAATCAAGGAAAGGAAATAAATGTGTGGACAGTGATAGTGACACCTTAGATGATGATCTAGAAGAGCTTGAGGCACTTATAGTAAGGAGACTAGCTAGAGGAAAAGGAAAATTTAGAGGTAAACTTTCTATTATTTGTTTTTCTTGTAACAAAGTTGGTCATATTGCTGCAAGATGTCCTGATAAGAATGAGAAAGATGAAAGAAGAGAAAATAAGTAAAAAAGATAGAAAGGATAACCGAGATTACAGAAAGTACAAGGATTACAAAGACAAAGGTAAGAAATCTTGTTATATAGCTGAAGAAGCTTCTGACAGTGAATCTGAAAAATCTAATGAAAATGATATAGAAGTTGTGTATGTTCCAATGAAAGATGATTATGATGATAATGAGAACACTGCACTAATTTCTTATATGAGTAAAGGTGATTTATGGATTATTGACAGTGGTTGTTCACATCACATGACTGGTGATAAGGACAAATTTGAAACCTTAGATCAATGTAAAGGTGGATATGTTAAGTTTGGTAATGACACACCTTGTAGAGTTAAAGGGAAAGGATCAATTCAATTGACTAGCAAGATTAGATGTGATGATGTATATTGGGTTGATGATCTTAAGTATAATTTGTTGAGTGTTTCACAACTGAACGCTTCTGGTTACAGAGTTGAATTCCATCACAGGAAAACAAAGATATATGATGCCAATGGAGAATTAGTTGGAGGTGGTGAGAAAACAAAAGGTAATTTATTCTATTTGGATTTAGCTGAAGATTCATTCATGTTTGCACAATATAATGATGTTTGGTTATGGCATAAGAGGCTATGTCATGTTAACTTTGATAAATTGGTAAGCATAAGTAAATTGAAAAAGGTTAGAGGGCTACCAAAGTTAAAGAAACCTGAGAATACAATGTGTAAGCAATGTCAATTGGGAAAAAATGACTAAATCTAGTTTTAAGAGCAAAACTCATACTTCTAAGAATATTTTGGAATTGGTTCATACTAACCTTTGTGGACCTATTGGTGAGAAAAGTTACAGCGGAGACAAATATTTTATTCTATTTGTAGATGACTACTCTAGGATGATGACTGTTATGTTTCTCAAAGAAAAATCTGATGCATTTCAGTTATTTAAGTGGTACTTGGAAAAATTTGAAAAGGAAATAGGTAAGAGTCTAAAATGTATGAGATCTGATAGGGGAGGTGAGTTCATTTCTAATGAGTTTGACAGGTTCTGCAATGACCGAGGGATAAAAAGATAGATGTCAGCACCTAGGACACCACCACAAAATGGTATAGCCGAAAGAAGAAAGTGATCTATCATGGATTGTGCCAGAACATTAATGATGGAGAAAAATGTTGCACATAAATATTGGAGAGAAGCCGTGAGTACAACTGTTTATACCTTGAATAGAGTACAATTCAAGAAAGGTACAAATACTACACCTTATGAGCTATGGTATGGATATGCACCTACTATAAGTTATTTTAAAATTTTTGGGAGTAGATGTTTTATACTAAAGGATAACAGAAATGGTAAACTTGATGCTAAAGGAGAATAAGACATATTTCTTGGATATTCTACTAAGATTAACACATACAAATGTTTGAATTCTAACACTAACAAAATTGTGGAAAGTGCAAATGTTAGAATTGATGAATATGTAGAAAGAAATGAAGCTAAAAGCATGATTGAGCCTGAAAGTTACATATCGTTCACTTATCCTGAAGAGGAGGATTCTAATGAAACTGAAAATGAAGTTGCCGAGCAACAGTCTGCACCTGCCGAGACATAGAACAAAATTTTTGGGCAACAGGAGGTGACTGTCGAGCTATCTAATGGAGATGCCGAGTCACAGTTTCAACCTGAACTAAACCTAAATGATCAAACTCAAGCTGAGAAAGAGCTCACTTTGGAAAGATACATAAGAAGGCACCATAAACCTGATCAAATTAGATGAACAAAGCATTCTGTAGTTATGATAAGAGGAAAATTAAAACAAGGCACATCTTTTCTATGTGATTTTGAGCCTAAGACAGTAAAGGATGCTTTGGAAAATGAAGACTGGATTCAAGCTATGAATGAAGAGATAGACCAGATTGAAAAGAACAAGACATGGACACTGGTACCGAGGCCTAAAAACAAAAATGTAATTTGTACAAAGTGGGTGTTCAGAATGCAAAGGGTATGCACAAGAGGAATGAATTGAATATGGAGAGACATTCGCCCCAGTTGCAATATTGGAGGGTGTAAGAATTCTGCTTGCATATGTAGCCTATAAAGGATTTAAAGTCTATCAAATGGATGTGAAGTCAACATTTCTAAATGGGATATTAGAAGAGGAAGTATATATTGAACAAGCTAACAAATTTGTTGACCCAAGTAAGAGGAACATGGTTTTTAGACTACACAAGGAATTACATGGACTAACACAAGCACCTAGAGCATGGTATGAAAGATTGCACAATTATCTGATGAAGATTGGATTCGCAAGAACAAATGACAACAACAATCTATATTTGAAGATAGAGCAAGGTAAAGGAATTTTATTGGATGAAATTTTTGTAGATGACATCATACTCAGTGGGCAAGATATGATATGTAAAGCATTTTCAAAAGAGATGCAAGCTGAATTTGAAATGTCTATGTTTGGTGAGATAAATTTTTTTGTTGGTTTACAAATACAACAAATGAAGAGTGATATCTATATTACTCAATCAAAATATATCAAGGAGATATTGAAAACTTTTGGTATGGAAGATTCAAAACTAGTGAGTACACCCATGGCTACTTGACAAAAGTTGACAAAGAATGATGTTACAAAAGAGGTAAATCAAACACTATACAGATCAATGATTGGTAAGCTGTAATATGTTGTACACAGTAGACCTGATATTGCATTAGCAGTTGGAATTGTTGCTAGATTTTCTGCTAATCCAAAAGAGACACATATAATGGAAGTGAAAAGAATTCTGAGATATTTGAAAGGTATAGAAGACTATGGCCTATATTACAAAAGGAATGACAAGTTTGAACTTAGAGTCTATAATGATTCTAACTGGGCTAGTAATGTTGATGATAGAAAAAGCACCACAGGAGGAGAATTTATTTTAGGGAAAAGATTAGTTCCCTAAATAAGCAAGAAACATAATTGCACCTCACAATCTATAGCTGAAGCCAAGTATGTGGCAGCAACAGTTAATTGTTCAAACATTGTGTGGTTGAAGATACTACTAAAAGGTATGAAGGAGGAGATCACATAACCAGTTGTCATATATTGTGATAACATGAGTGCCATTAATATTTCTAAAAATCCTGTAATGCACTCTTAGATAAAACATATAGCTATCAAGTATCATTACTTGAGGGAGCTAGTTTAGAAGGACGTGAGACTGGAATATGTGAACACTAAGGAACAGTTGGCAGACATATTTACAAAAGCATTACCTAAGGATTCTCATGAGTATCTAAGAGGTAAATTGGGGGTGATTCCACTAGCTGAGGCTAACTAGTGCTGAATGGTACTGTTGCATCAAATGTTTTAATCAGAACACTTGACACATTGATGCACAGTAGGTCACATTTTTTAGGATGCTGCCTAAAAACTATGAAGTAGAAGACGAGAACATAAAAAAAAAGATTAGTCATAAACAAAGATGACAGGAACAACATGATATGAAGATTAGAACAGAAGAATCTACATAATGAAGATGTCAACATCTTTGGCATTGTTGTCAAAGAGGGAGATTATTGCTAAAACAATAGATACAAGGGATATATTATTGAAAGAGGGAGTTGAATAGTAACATAAATTTTTTTCAGTGTGATTATAGACACATAGGGAGTCAGAATAAAGCTAAAGACATTATTGAAGATTTGTTCATATCAATGAACACACACACTTTTTGGATTATATGGTAACTTTGGTTGGAAATTATTGTTTTATAGTTTAGTGTTTCCATCAATGCCAAAGAGGGAGATTGTTGGAAAGATTGCTACAATGTAGACAATTGTTATTTTTTCTTTGATGTCAAACCTTAATTAGTGAGACTATTGTTGTATGTTTGAGTACCTTATCCATTGATTGATGAAGACTTGAAAGAATGGGATAACAAAAAGACCAAGGAAATGGTTGATTTATGAGTATACACCAGGGTATTTGATCATTTGGCACTTTGGAAAAGTGATACGTTGTTTATCTTTCATTGACAGTTCACTGGAAGGTCAATACCGAGCAAAGAAAAGTTGATGTCGAGCAAAGTGAAAGGTGATGTCGAGGAAAGAAAAGATGATGCCGAGTGCCAGTGAAATGCTGAGGGAGACAGAGGAAGCTGAGCAATAGTATTTTAGTAATTAATGAGATTTGAGATTTATGGCCAACATAGTTGATTTTATTGGGATATGCATTGTTAATTAAGATTGGTCCACACTCATTTAATGCACGGGAAACCATTATTAGTGCATGGATTCAATGTTTAATTAATGACTGTATTAGAGAAGTAAATTAAATGTAATGATGGAAAGATCCATTGGATCTTACCTAACCTAAGATCTACGATCTTGATTAAGTGGAAAAAGATTTATCTGACCTAGATGAAGAGGTATATTATAACCTACTATGGTTATTGTTATAGTATCCAAGCAAGGAGAAGTTGAATGAAAAAATTATTGCATGGTTAATTGACTAATTGGAAAGAACTTGCAGAGAAGGCTAAGTAGAGAAGCAGAGAGAGATTGCTTAACAGATTTCCAAGCATATCTGAAGTTTGAGATGGGAATGGAGGCCACTCAGTGAATTAGCATTAGAGCTGAAATTGGATCTGGATTTGTAAAATAAGTTTTATGTATTAGATCACACCTGCTGATTACTTTCTAACCATTGTATCAATTCAAATCCTTTAACTAGGTTGACCTAATAGTCATTGTATAAATCCTTTGAACAAGGTGACATTCAGATTGGAATGTTCTAAGTTCTCTAACAAGGCCACTCCTGACAGGGTGATTAAATCCTTTAACCAGGTCACATTTGACAGCGTGTTTTGTAACCTTTAACAGGGTTGGCTCCTAACAGGGCATCACTTTAGAAGAGTGAAATTTTCGTAGCATGTTACTGGTGGTTTTTACCATATTGGGTTTCCACATTAAAACATGGTGTCAAAATGTGTGAATGTTATTGTTGTGTTTTATTGTTAAGTTTCTGCAAGCTTATTTCATTAGTACAGTAAACTACAGACTTTTGTTCTTTATTGCTGCCGAGTAGATCTGAGTTGTTGAAGTTGGTTTAAAGTTTTATATGGACAAATATGGACCTAAGGATAATTGATTCACCCCCCCTCTTAGTTATTTTGAATTCATCCTAACAGTTTTTTTTCTTGATCTCTAGTTCTCTCCTCATTTACTGAGTCTTACCCCCCTTTGACAACAATTTGAAAGGTTCAATATGCCCAAGTATTCATCTTCTATAAATGTCTTCATCTCTTTTTGACTTCCCCCCTTAGGAGTAGTCCCATGAACATCAATCCACATGGAAAGATATGACAATAAATCCATTGGATTGATGCACCAAAAACATTTTAGTTTTTTTCAGGTAGGGACATAACCCCTAGCTTACATCTAAGGTAGTCAAAATTATCCTTAGGCAGTGGATTTGTGAAGATATCTGCTATCTTCTCCTTCAATGTTACATATTACAACTTCACCTCCTTCATCTACACTTTCTCTCTTAGAAAGTGATACTTGATTGCATTATGCTTATTCTTGGAATGCATTACTGGATTCTTGGAAATATTTATTACACTTGTATTGTCACAAATAACAGTTACTAGTTCAGTCACCTTTTCTTTGATACCTTCAAGAATCTGATTCATCCATGCAATTTATGTACAATTTATAGTTGCTGCTACATATTTTTCTTCTGTAATCGATTGTGAGATAAAAAAAATTCTTCTTGCATATCCAAGTTACAATCCTTTCACCTAGAAAGAATGCACCACCACTTGTTCTCTTTCTATCATCAACATTTCCTGCCCAATCAGCATCAATAAAAAAACTCAAAGAGAAATCACCATCATGAGCATACCAATAGTCAACTGTCCCTTTCAAATACCTGAATATTCTCTTGACTGTACCCATGTGAGATTCATTGGGATTTTCTTGAAATATGGCCACTATTCCAACCACTTGAGCAATATCTAGTCTTCTATGAACAACATATTGCAACTTACCAATCATATACCTATACAAAGTAGCATCTATTGCATCATATTCATCATCCTTAGACAACTTACATCCTATTACCATGGGGGTTCCAACCGGTTTGGAGTCATCCATACCAAAATTTTGAGTACTTCTTTCACATATTTGGATTGAGTGATATATATACCATTCTTTACTTGTGAAACCTACAATCTACTAAAGAATTTGATCTCCCCAATCATTGACATTTAAAACTCCTTCATGTCTTCATTGAATGTCAAACTCATCTCATCATTTCCTTCAATGATTATATCATCAATAAAATATTTTAGCTATCAACAACTTATCTCCTTCAACTTTTAGGTACACATTACTATCATCACTCGTTCTATTAAAAATAATCTGAATAAGATAAGAATGCAACCTTTCATACCATTCCCTTGGGGCTTCTTTAAGTCTATATAGTTCCTTTTGTATCTTGCATACTATTTCCTTGTCCTTTGTCAATGCAAAACCATTGGGTCGTTCTATGTAGACCTCTTCTTCAAGAATTATATTCAAGAAAGATGACTTGACATCCATTTTAAAAAAAATTAGACTTCTTATAAGAAACATAAGCAAGTAGAATTATTATCCCTTCTAATCTTGTTATTGGAGCAAAAGTCTCTCCATAGTCTATTCCTTCTTCTTGTGCATAGCCCTTTCATACAAGTCTTTCCTTATTTCTGGTCACATCTCCATCTTCATTTAATTTTTTCTTGAAAATCCATTTGGTACCAATCACATTTTTATCTACAGGTTTAGGGACAAGTGTCCAAGTATCATTCTCCTCAATTTTATCAAGTTCTTCCTGCATAGATTTTACCTAATTTTCATCCCTGATTGCTTCCTTCACTATCTTGGGCTCATATTTGGGAATCAAACAAGTACTTTCTCTGAGCTTTCTTCTAGTTAGAACACCTACATTATTATCACCTATAATATGATCAGTAGAGTGATTCATCTTCACATACATAGGTATAACTGATTCAAGTCTAGGAGCTTCTTCTTCTGTCGGTTGAATCCCTTCTTCCACATTTTTTTGTTCTTTTGGTTCATGCACTTCTGGTTCAATGTACACAATCTCCCGATCATCCTCTATCACTTTCTTTCTTAAATCACTAGATTTTTCAGGGTATTCATCCACCTTTACATTTGCACTCTCAATCATTTTGTTAGTTCTCTTATTTGAAACACTTATATTATTTTCTTTTAGTAGAATAACCCAAGAAGATACCTTCATCACTTTTTGGGTCAAAATTGCCTGTGAAATCATCCCTCTTAATGTAACATCTATTGCTAGACTATGAAATATTTAATACTAGGTGAGTGACCATACCATAGCTCATACAATGTCTTATCAGTTCCTTTCTTTACATGCATCCGGTTCAGTGTGTAGAAAATGGTACTAAATGCTTCTTTCTAATACATTTTCAGTACTACACCTTGAATCAATATTGTCCTTACAACATCCACTATGGTTCTATTTTTCCTTTCCACAACACCATTTTATCATGGAGTCCTTGCTGCATACATTTGTCTCTTGATTCCATTATCTTCATAGTACTTAACAAATTCTGCAGAAGTAGACTCACCTCTTCTATCAAACCTTAAAAATTTCAAATTCTTACCTGATTCCTTCTCAACTAGTGCCTTGAATGTTTTTAATTTATGGAATGCATCAGACTTCTCCTTCAAGAAAGTTATCCACATCATTCTTGAATAATCATCAGTAAAAAATATGAAATATCTATATCCTTGATAACTTCTCTGTCTCATAGGCCCACAAAGATCAGTATGCACTAAATCAATTATTCTCTCAGATTAAAAAGACTTGCTTTTGGAAGTAGAACTAGTTAACTTACCCTGCTGATATTATTTGTACATCATGTTAGTTGGCTTGACTAATTGTGACAATCCCCTAACTATATTTTTCTTACTCACTTTGATCAAACTATCAAAATTTACATGACAAAACCCTCTATGTCATAGCCAACTATCTTCAACCTTTGCAACCAAACAGCTATTCATAGTATTAGTTAGATAGAATTGTTAGTAATAACTGAGAGGGGGGGGGGTGAGTTAGTGGCCTCATAAATATTCCAATAAACAACCCAAAAACTTAAACCACAATATTAAGCCTCTAGTTATCTTTAGTCTTATAAGATGAATGCCTTCAAATACAATTATCAATTTACTACTCCTTAGAATGCTTTGTTAAACCTTATACTGTATGTTTACCGAATAACATTCGGTTAATTTACCGAAAGACAATAAATTATCTAGAGTATATTGATCAATCTAGTTAAGATATGTGTAATGCAAAAAAGTAAAGTAATGACTCATAATCACATTGACACATGGATTTTTAACATGGAAACCCTATTAAGGGATAAACCACTTGGGACCGGTAACCCAAAATTTTCACTCTTCTAAAGTGAGATCGGTGAAGAGCCAACCCTGTTAAAGGTTAAAAACACACTATTAGGTGCGACCTTGTTAGAGGATTTAAAATTTTAGTCTGTCACTTGATATCAGGCATCTTTATGCTACCTTCCTTGATCAAACACTCACTTGGCTTGTCAATAGGTATCTGGAATCTCATGCTTATCTTCATGAACAAAATTTTTGATACTCCTTGGGATGTATCTCAATATAGAAAGAATCTCTAAATCCTACCTGGTTAAGAGACATTTTGAATCAATGGTTAAACTGAAATAGTATGATCTGTTCACATATACAACTTATACTTGTAGATTTTTCAGATCTATTGTAAGCTCATAAAACTAATCTGAACAATATATCCCTTTTAATACCTTTACTCCACTTCAGTTATGCTCGGTGATGTTGTGCTTTGTTTCTCGGTGTCCAAAGATTACTTTATCTCTTTCCTAAGCTTGATTGATCAGGACCGTTTGAAGTCGCTCTTCATCAGTTTCTCTTTAGCATCCTCCTTTTCTTTCAATCGCCTAGTCAATTTGTAATGAATTAAGTTGTCTCTTTATAGACATGAAATCACTGTTGTTAGGTTCTTTATTTTCTTGATCTTGGCGTGATCTACAATCTTAGCCAATTAGATTTAAAGAAAAACTCATGTTTTATCTTACAAAGATCTTCTTGCCAACTGGACAAAACAACTTTAAATCCTTTACTTATCTCTAGATTTATCTTGTCAATGAAATTAACAATGATAACTACCAGTTACGTCCATATTTAGCTCTGCCAGCTAGATATTTTGTTGTTTTTGAACTCAAGTTATTTTCAATGTTTTAACTCTTTGATAGCTTCGGTCAACACTCCAGTTCTCCCCGGGCTTCTCCATCAATTTACACTATGATTCTGGTTATCATTTATGCTTGTGATTCTACTAGTCATCGGTGTTCTTTCTCGAGCATCACTGTGACTTGAATTTTAGTGATTTTTGTCTATCGGGTTCTACTAGCCGTCGGTGTTTAAAGTGACATAGTGAATGGTCCTCTTTTATGCATTACTGAAAGCATAATCTTTATCTCTTTGATTATTTGAAGTCTTAGACACTTTGATTATAACTGATTAGATTATATCAAGTTGACATCAATGAAAATACAATCCATTAACTGATTTAATGTCTTGCACTATGCTTCTGCATTTCGTTGATCAACTTAACATCTTCAAACATTCAATCAGTTACATGCCATCAATCTCTCCCTTTGGCATTGATGGCAACATACTATATTATCATACTATACTATCACTAATACAATATGAAATATAACAATTTTATCAAGCTTTCCTATTGTAACTCTTACAAATGTCTGGCTTTTGGTAAGCTCAAAATAGCTTAGATTTGTTTCTTGCAGAATGATTGTCTTCAATCTTCAATCCCTTCATTGGATAGATGTAGCATCTTATGTCTTTGTTCTGATATGTGCTCTTCCTTGACTGTTCCTCTTCTTGATAATCTCTTTTTCCTTTGACAATGATTTCTCTCTTGTACAAACTCTCTCCCTTTGTTACTTCTCTCCCTTAGATGGATATTTCATATGTAATCAATTTCTCTCCCTTTGAATATTGATTAACTCTTCCTTTTGATTTTTAGGAATTTCACTTCATGATATAATATTTTCTGATCAATGAGATAATCTCTCCATTATGATTCAATGAGATAATCTCTCCCTTATGATAATGAGATAATCTCTCCCTTTGAAAATAATGCCACAAAAGTCATCTATATCATGTTCCATCACTTTATATAATATATTCCTTGAATTTCCCTATCCATCAATAATACAATGTCTCTGGTGTTCGGTGCATACTTGTAGCTTGTTGTGTACAGATGTATCTGTTGTTGTTCATCTTAGTGTTTGCATCAACATGATTGATCTTCATATTATGTATGGGCTGATGCAACCTCCTAGTCAGCTTAGTGATCGATAAACAAGGGTTGGACCCCTAGTCTCTATCTTGGGTACTCAAATGTATCTTTCGGTAATGCCTTGGTGAATATATCAGCTAATTGTTCCTTTGATTGAACATATTCTAGTATCACCTCCTTTGCTTGCAATTGTTCTCTCAAATAGTGATACTTGATAGGAATATGCTTAGTCTTAGCATGCATGACTGGATTCTTAGAAATGTTAATTACACTGGTGTTATCACAGTAGATAATTACTGGTTCAAGAATCCTCATATTCATACCTTCCAACAATTGTTTGATCCATGCAATATTGGATCAATTTGCAGTAGCAGCCACATACTCTGCTTCTGCAATAGACTGAGAGATGCATCCTTACTTCTTGCTAATCCATTAGACAAGTCTGTCACCTATGAATAATGCTCCTCCAGTTGTGCTCTTTCAGTCATCAATGTTTCTATCCCAATCAGCATCTATATAGACTTGTAGCTCAAATTTTCTTTCTCTTTTATGCCATAAGCCATAGTCCTCGGTGTTCTTCAGATATCTCAGAATTCTCTTGACAAAAGTCATATGTGATTCTTTGGGACTAGCAGAGAATCTTGCAACTATTCCAACTGCATGTGCTATATCTGGTCTGGTGTGAACAACATACATTAGTTTTCCAATCATTGATCTATACAATGTTTGATTTACCTCATTGGATTTGTCTTCTTTTGTTAGCTTACATCCGGTAGCCATAGGTGTTCTAGCTGGTTTGGAATCTTCCATCTTGAATATCTTCAGCACTTCCTTGATGTATTTGGACTGAGTGATATATATGCCTGCATCTTGTTGAAGAATTTGTAGATTAAGAAAAAATTTGATCTCCCCAAACATAAACATTTCAAATTCCTTGCTCATTTCATTAGCAAAGGATTTGCATAACAATTCATTTCCACCAAAAATGATATCATCAACAAAAATTTCAGCAATCAGAATATTACCATTAGTATTTTCTTTTAAGTACAGATTGCTATTTTCACTTGTTCTAACAAATTTTATGCTAATGAGATAGGAGTGAAGTCTTTCATACCAGGCTCTAGGTGCTTGTTTCAATCCATACAAGGATTTATGTAGTCTACATACCATGTTTATCTTGTCTGGACCAACAAACCCTTCTGGTTGTTCAATGTATACCTCTTCTTCCAGTATTCCATTTAGGAATGCATATTTGACATCCATATGGTATACCTTGAATCCTTTAAATGCAGCATAAGCAAGTAAGATTCTAAATCCTTCTAGTCTAGCAATGGGTGCAGAGATTTCTCCATAATCAATACCTTCTTCTTGTGCATATCCCTTGCATACTAACCTTTCTTTGTTTCTTGTGACTTCTCCATTCTCATTAAGCTTGTTTCTAAATATCCATTTGGTATCGATGACATTCTTGTCATCTGGTCTCGGTACTAGTGTCCATGTATTGTTCTTCTCAATTTGTTATATTTCTTCATTCATAGCACTAACCCATTCTCCATTCTCAAGTGCAATATTAACAGATTTAGGCTCAAAATCATGACAAAACAAATATCTAGTGTTCAGTGAATTACTTGTTGTTCTTGTTCCAGCCTTCTTGTCTCCTATGATTTGATTATGTGGATGATTCCTTCTGACATACTTGGAAAGTTTTGGTTCAGCCCTTTGTTCATCATTGTGATCATCTTCTTGACCTTCATTCTGATCTCCATTGTTTGGAACATCATCTTGAGGATTTTCTTGATTTTTGTTAATTGCAGCCTGATGCTTGGGTGCAATCTTCTGTTGCTCAGGAGTGATACATTATTTCTCGAGTAGAGTGTCAGGTTCTATATAAAAAAACCTGTTGTAGTCCTTTGGTTCTTTTCTTCTTTCCTTATCATTCTTTTCTACAAATTCATCTATTTTCACATTTGCACTTTCAATGATTTTGTTAGATGACTTGTTAAGACATTTATAAGCCTTGCTTTTGGTTGAGTACCCTAGAAAGATACCTTCATCACTTTTGGAGCCAAGTTTTCCATTTCTATCATCCTTCAAAATATAACATTGACTACCAAATATTCTGAAGTAACTTACATTGGGTGTATGACCATACCAAATCTCATAGGGTGTCTTCTTTGTGTCCTTCAATTGTACTTTGTTTTATGTGTAGACAACAGTACTGATAGCTTCCCTCCAAAAAGTTTGAGTGATGATTTTATCAATCATCAATGTTCTTGCATAGTCAACAATTGATCTATTTCACCTTTCAGCAATTCCATTTTGCTGTGGTGTTCTCAGTGCAGAAACCTGTCTTTTAATTCCATGCTCATTGTAATAGTTAGTGAATTCTTCTGAAGTAAATTTCCCTCCTCTATCTAACCTTAAGCATTTCAATTTTTTTTCACTATTTTTTTTCTACCATAGCCTTGTACCATTTAAACATCTTAAATTATTCTCATTTATCTTTTAAGAACATGTTTGTCATCATTCTAGAATAATCATCAACAAAGAGAATAAAATACAAATCTCCATAATATCTATTTTTCCTCATGGGTTCACATAGATCTGTATGGACTAATTCTAGAATTGCATTAGATATATGGGTTTTACTTTTGAAACTAGACTTTTTCATCTTACCTTTTTGACAATTCTTGAACATGATATGTTTGGGCTTAGTCATGCTTGGTAAGCCTCTAACATTCCTTTTGTTACTTATCTTTATCATTTTGTCAAAATTCACATGACACAATCTTTTGTGCCACAACCATATGTCTTCATTTCTAGCCATTAAACAAGTGGTGTTAGTGTCATCAAGATAGAAAAGGTTACCTTTTGTCTGCTCACCGGTTCCAATCA
>MU228456.1:1907526-1919539 GCA_018584345.1 Thuja plicata | reverse complement strand
TCACAGGGAAATCCTAGACAAAGCCCTCACTGAGGCAAATGTCCCAAAAGATCTTGATCTCAACCAGTTTCAATCTATGGTAGGTCACTTGACCTCCTCACATTACTTGTCTTTCTCTAAGGAAGATTACCATTCTTTGAGTCACCCGCATAATAACCCTCTGTACATTGAAGTCGTGATTGGTCCAAAGCGTGTTAGTCGTGTTCTCATAGATAACGACGTTGGCCTAAATATTTTCTCTTCTAGTTTCCTTATTGAGTTGGGCTATGGCAAAGATTGCATTGATGCTCGCAAAAAGATTACTATTAAGGCCTATGATGAGGAAGAACATAATCCAAGGGGCTAGTTGTGTTGCCAATTAGAGTTGGTCCTGTTGAACAAGAGGTTATCTGTCAAGTGCTTGACATACCTTTGGCATACAATATTTTGTTAGGAAGGACATGGATCCATGAAATGCAGGCTATCCCTTCCACATACCATCAGTGCATTAAGTTCCCATTCCAAGGATTTGAAGTGACTGTACCTGCTAATACACACTATGATTGCAATGCCCTCACAAAATCTGTTGACATCTTTGTGCCTACCAACAGAGAATATATTGAACTCCTTGAGAATAAATTAAAAGAAATGGAAAAGAGTTTGACACTCAAAGAAACTGATATGGGAGGATATCAGATTGAACCTGTGCTATCTATTACATATTTGCCTTTGTCTCCACGCTCTTTTGGGAGACCTTTTGAAAGCACTAAACCTTCTATGGTTCCTCCTCCAAGAAAGTATGGTGGTACCTTTGTACAAGCCACAGTACCATTAGAAGAAGAAGCTAAAAACAGAGCTATCAAAGCTTGGATTTATAAAGGAGAAGACAATTCTGAACAAACTCCTCCTTATGACATAAAACCCTAGCAATATGGCAAAGGTTTATCTATTATGCAACGTTTTGGCTATAAAGGAAATGGTCCCATAGGTGCAAATCATAAGGGATTAATTGCACCACTTGAAGCTATTGGTCACAGAACATGTGACTCTACTAGTATAGGCTTCTAGAAACTCACATTCCAACTAGGAATAAATAAGTTTGTACCTCGAGAAGATAAGAAACCAACATCTGAAGAAACACCTAAAACTACAGAACCTGAAGACAGCTCTGATGAGGATACTTTTCCTTATCCTATTCCTCCAAACCTGGTGACATTCTTTGCTGAGCCAGATAACTTTGTACTATGTGTTAGTACAGTAGATACTGACAGTGATTATAATACCACCACTTCACTTGCTCCATTAACTTATGAGTGGAAAGAAATATATACTCTAAATCCTAGTCACTAGGGTGATTTATACATACCACCACACTTTCAAGAACAGTTTGACCAGGAATTCCAGTCACTTCTCATTACACAAGAAGCAGCTGACGCTACAAATGCTACTGAGGTACCTTGGTCAAAAGGTGCTCATCTAACCATAGCAGAGGTTCTAGGTAGAACCCATCCCAACTGGGGACAAAGGGTTGATTTCACTCACATTCTTGACATGAGACCTAATGATGAAACAAACTCTCATGAATATGAGTTTGACATCTTTTCATATGCCACTTCTGACAGAGATACAAATACAGCTAATACATATGAAAACCTTCTCAAAGTAGGTGAATGGTACAGTGTAGGGTCACATGAGTCTGACTCCCTAGATGTTAACATGTCATCTACTATGATTGCTAGGAATCAAAGGAATTTGACTATACCTATAGATGAGATCACTTTGGGTCTTGATTTGCTTGTCCATGCCTTTGATGACTATACCATGAACACACTTGAACCCATCACTCCTCTTTCACTTTTCTATCCTGAGCTTATAGACTAGAACTCTACCTCCCCATCTAATGAAGTCCTTACGTTCCAGAACAATTATGCTCTTTCTTATTACCTACACATTGTCGAACCTGTAACATCTCTCACTAGCAAAGCAAGTGTCAACATGACTGAGGCTGACATCAAGTATCTTAGTCACAAAATAAAAAGAAGAAAAAATAGGCACTCTGATGGTGAAAACCATATTATGACAGTATCAGAGCCTAAAACAGTCAAAATAAAAGACGTATCTAAGGGTGAAAGCCTCTCCGAGGCGCCTGAGGATGAGATACTTGATGCACTTCCAAGTCATTTTCAAGAGAGATCATCTGTTCTTATTGAACCAACTCAACCTATCAACTTGGGTACAGAGGCAGAATCTCAGATTATTCACTTGGCACAACCACTATTAGAGGCAGAAAGAGAGGAATTCACTACATTCTTCAGAAGCAAAAAGATTAACTTTGCATGGAAATATTTAGACATGCTAGGGTTAGACCCTAATCTAATCATGCACCATTTGTCCATTGCACCAAGTGTTAATCCCGTCAAGCAGAAGATTCGCAAAATGCATCCACATGTAGCTCTACTTGTCAAAGCTGAATTGGAGAAATTGCTTAAGGCAGTGTTTATCAGAGTAATTGATTATGCAGAGTGGATCTCTAATATTGTTCCAGTATCAAAACATGATAAATCTATGCGAGTCTGCACAAACTTTAGAGACTTGAATTTGGCATGTCTTAAGGATGATTTTCGATTGCCTAATATTGATATGATCGTAGATATGATGGTAGGGTATGAAATGTACTCACTAATGGATGGTTTCTTTGGCTATAACCAGATAAAAATTGCATAAGAGGACCAAGAGAAAACAACTTTCACATGTGCTTGGGGCACCTTCTATTGGAATGTCATGCCCTTTGGACTCAAAAATGTTAGTTCTTCATATCAGAGAGCTGTTACCACCATATTTCATGACATGATGCATAAAACAATGGAAGATTATGTGGATGACACTTTAGCTAAGAGAATGCACCGAAAGAAGCATCTTGCTGATCTAGGTCCTATCCTAGATTGTATGGAACAATTCAGTCTGAGGCTCAATCCTAAGAAATGTGCATTTGGTGTAACATCTGGAAAATTGCTTGGCTATATCATCTCTACCAAAGGCATTGAAGTGGATCCTGCAAAAGTACAAGCTATTATGGAAATGTCGCCACCAAAAAATATTAGACAAATGAGAGGACTTCAAGGCCGACTGCAGTCTATCTGGAATTTTATCTCTCAATTGGCAGACAAGTCACAACCCTTTACCAAGACTTTACATAAGGGTTTGTCTTATCAGTGGAACAAAGAATGTGATGAAGGGTTCACACAAATCAAACAGTATCTTGCGAACCCACCAATCTTGATGCCTCCCATTCATGGGAAGCCACTTATACTTTACATATCTGCTATGGATACATCATTGGGTATCTTATTGGCTCAAGAAGATCAACACAACAAAGAGAGAGATATCTACTACATTAGTATAACTTTGGTCTCATATGAAATGAAATACTCTGCTATAGAGAAGGCTTGCCTTGCAGTGGTGTTTTCTTCACAAAAATTGTGGCACTACATGTTGGCTCATACTACATGTCTAATTGCTAAAATTGATCCTCTGAAATACTTTCTCAGTAAAGCTACCCTCACAGGTAGACTAGCTAAATGGGTCATGCTTCTCCATGAATTTGATATTGAATATGTTGAAAGGAAAGCCATTAAGGGACATGAAATAGAAGATCAATTGGCAGAAGTACCTCTAGTAGATCATCAACCATTGCATATTGAATTTCCATATGAGTCCATATTACTTCTCACACATCGATCATGGACTATGTTTTTTGATGGTTCATTTACCCAACATGGGTTAGGTGCTGGGATACTATTCATTACACCTCAAAGGTACTCTTTACCAAAAGCATATAAGATGATGTTTCCTTGTACAAACAACATTGCTGAGTACAAAGCCCTAATCAATGGTATGAAGATCGCCCTTGAGTGGAGAGTAGATGAACTAAATGTTCTTGGAGATTCACAGCTAGTCATCAATCAAGTCAATGATATCTATCAAACAAGGGATGACAAGTTGGTGCCTTATAAATGGTTGGTTGATGACCTCAAAAATTATTTTACTCACATCACATTTCAACAGGTTCCAAGGGTAGATAATAAAGTAGTAGATGCCATGGCTACTCTTGCCTCCATGCTACAGATGCTTGAAAATGACTTTAGACATGAATTCCTAGTGGAGACGTTATGCTACCCAGCCTATGAATCCCCTGATTCCCAGATGATCTTTTCTATCATAGGACATGACTCATCCTGCTACCACCATATCTTTTCCTACTTTCATGATCGGATTGTTCCGAACACTTACTCTAGAAATGAGAAATGTCACTTAAACCACAGTGCTTCACGGTTCATCATCATTGCTAATGACTTGTATAGAAGTGGTCTAGACGGTACCCTCCTTAGGTGTTTAGAACCTAATGAATCCAAACAAGCATTAGTAGAGGTGCATGAAAGCATCTGTGGGTCTCACTCTAATGGCCTGACATTGGCCCATAAACTTATTAGAGCTGGTTACTATTGGCCAAATCTGGAAAAAGAAGCTACACAGTTTGCTAAGTCTTGCAAACAATTTCAACTACATGGTAATTTGATTCATGCTCCAGCCAAGGAGCTTATTCCCTTCATTACTTTCTGGCCATTTCAACAATGGGCCTTTGACTTGGTGGGTCAGATTTACCCCTCGTCCTCCAATGGACATAAGTTTATAATCACAGCTACCGACTATTTTACCAAGTGGGTGGAGGCAGTCCCTCTCACCGTTGCCAATGGAAAAATAGTAGCTATGTTCATTCTCAACTACATCATCTGCAGGCATGGTGTACCCTCAACAATAATCACTGATAATGGGGGACAATTCAAAAACAAGGATTTGACAGAGCTCTGCTCTAAGTTTAAAATTACTCAACATTGGTCTTCCATCTATTATCCTCAGGGTAATGGACAGGTAGAAGCATCCAACAAGACAATCCTTAAGATCCTACATCGCACAGTACATAAATCCAGATGAGATTGGCATCTCTGGATCAATCTAGCTCTTTGGGCATACATGAAAAGTATAAGAACATCAACAGGGGCTACTCCCTAAGCGTTGGTTTATGGAGCAGATGTTGTGTTACCAATTGAGGTTGAGATTCCTTCTCTGCGAGTCTCTCTAAAAGGCCTCATTACTGATGAAGATAACCGCATATCTTGGCTACAAGAGCTAGAATTACTTGATGAATGTCACCAAGTGGCATTTGATCACCTTCGAGCATACCATAAAAGGATGTCCAAGAGCTATAACAAGAATGTTAGACCAAGGGATTTTCAAGTGGGTGACCTCATTTTCAGGGAGAACCCAAAGAATCAGCAACATCAGATCCAGAAAGGGAAGTTTGAACCAAATTGGCTTGGCCTATATATTTTTACTGCAGTTTTTGGGTCTGGTACCTATCAACTTTCTACTACTAAAGGAGAACAAATCAAAGAGCCCATCAACACTCTTCATCTGAAGCGGTTCTACAGCTGAGACATCTTTACTATGCTCATGTATATAGTAAAGTCCTAAAAAAATTCTAAAAATCTGAAAAAGTCCTGAAAAAATGATCATCTTAGTGAAAACCTAGCGATAGGCGCTTTGATGTATCTCCAAAAAAATTATATATTCCAAAAATACAAAAAAATTAAAAATTGAAAAATACAAAAAAAAAGAGAAAAAGAGAAAAAAAAGTGCCATTGATGAAAACCTAGCAAACAGGCGTCATGGTAGCAAAAAAATAATTTTTGCCAAGAAGGTGAAAACCTGGTAAACATGCACCTCTTGTTCCACGATGCTATATCTATCACAACACCACTTGGCTTCACGCATTTGCTTTCCTGCATTGCTGCTTCCCTGCTTTCATTTGCTTTCAATTCCCGTCAAGACACCAACTCACATGGATTGAAACCAATCATACTCTAAGGGAAACTCTCCTGATCTAGGGTCACTGTCTTTTTATCTTTTAAGAATCTTCTTCACATCAGTCACCAGTGGTTCTCACTGTGTTTGCCTACTGATGTCTAACTTATACAATGATCGCTTCATTTGAGCATCTCTCTTGCATCAGTCACTAGTGGTTCTCACTGTGTCTGCCTACTATCGCTATTCTATTAAGCATGCTCACATTTGTTATAGTTGGAGTTATAGTCATAGGCTCTATCTATCGATACTTAGTCTTGACAATTCTATGCTTTAGTTTGTGCATATCTTTCGGTCACTTTCATGACACTCTGGTTTCTTTTGCGAACCCTTCCTGACTTGACATTGATTCAGCGCCATACGCTTGGGGGCACTCACATCTCATTTTTCCTCGCAAAATACATCAAGTCAGTCATCATTACTTGGGGGTACAGGTCCCCCATTTGATCACATATTTGGTTTACACCTAAGTCAGTAATCTTGTCACTTCTCAAGGACAACTCGCTACTGACACAAACTGGTGTTTTTCAAAACCACCATAAACAATGTTTTTTTTAGCACTATCTTTGGACATATCTATGTTTTAAAGCACACATTGGATATCTCAAATGTAAACATCTATCGATAACAATCAAACACAATGCACCCAAAAGCACAATGGTGTTTTTCAACACCTCATACACATGAACACATTCGCAAAATGTTGAAACATGCTGAGCTATGCTTGAATGTTTCTTTGTATGCTGTCTATTCTTATGAATTTCATTAACATTTTCTTTGTCTACTGCTTGTTGGTGTAGTCCCGATGACCTGGCAATGTCAAATAAATAGGGTGTATGTGATAAGAGCTCCCGCAATAAGGTGGAACAGCCTCACATCCCTCGATCTTGTTTATTTGTATGCCATGGTGAGGTCGATACTATCTTCCTGTCTGTTCTTGCTCTATTTGTCATTGCTTTGTTTGTTATTGATATGTTTGTTTACGCATGATCGCACTCATGGTTATCTTGGCTTTGAATGCCTTGATACTGGTGTAGTCTTGCAACATTAACTGGAAACAATGTTCAGGTCATCTTGGCTTTTGTGCCCTGGTGCTTACGCTCATTTACTACATTTTATCTGATGCAAGTCATATTCATATCCTTATGGTTGCATTGTGGCATCAGTGAGGATTGTATCGAATTTCATGTCCCAAAAAAATAAAATGCTCAATCATGATGATTATACGATGGGTCTCACAACCATGTCCTAGAATTGCACTCTCATATTGCATCTAGCATAGGATTGCATTTTCATTCTAGACTTGCATTGTGGCAATGATTCGGTGTTCTCTTCATTGCACTCTTCTGGGTTCATACATTGGGGAGTTCTTCTTCACTGTTCTAGTTTCATCATGACTGCACAAGTGTTCAATCCTCGCTCTCGATTCTTCACATGTTCTTTTGGTTAAGCACTTGTCATCCTGCATGAGATGTTAGTACCATACACATTGCATATTCATAACTCATTATTATCTATACATTAAATTTTGCATTTTCATTTACACATTGTGTTGGTGCTATTTCCTGTTTAATTTGTGCCTTGTGATTTTCCTAGGGTCTTTTGTCATTGGTAGTATCCGAGGCTTTGAAATCAAGAACAAAATTGTTCTTATACCTCTGCAAAATTAGCTTAAACCCTTAACCTATTTGAAAATGGTGGAATATGACTAAAAACCATAATTGTCTTGGCCGATTCTATTTTCACGTTACTTTTTCGGTCACTTAAGTCACATTAAGTCATGTGTTCATGTTGAATGGGTTTCTTTTTGCAAAAAGACTATGTCGTCCTAATCGCTTTATTAATTCCTAAGTCTCACCATGAAAAATACCTTTTACATCATTAACTTATGCAGTGAGCAAGTCATCTTTGATCAAATGGTCGGCTTAATGGCTTAATCAGAAAATGCACGACATCTAATGGGCAAGCGATTAAGTGGTGGTGACGCATGTCCTTTGTGGGGCCGAATAAGTCATAAAGGTTTTCAGTTAAATAGTGGGAAAGTATGAAAAGATCTAACGACTTGCTTAATGGATTAATCAAAAGATGTACGACATCTATCAAGAAAGCAATTAAGCGGTGGCGACATGTGTCCTCAGTGGAACCAGACATTTAGAGGTGGAAAGAGGTTAAACCACAATCAAGTTGTGTTAAATCCGATGGCTCGCTTAATCGCTTAAAGGAAAGGTGCACGATATTTTACAGGCAAGCGATTAAGTGGTGGTGACACGTGTCCAGGAAGGAGTGTGGGTCCAATCGCAGACAAGTATAAAAGGTGCTAAAGCTAGGAAAGATCTGATGGTCAGCTTAATGGATTATACCTAAGATGCATGACATCTATCGAGTAAGACATTAAATGGTGATGACATTTGGAAATTGGTGGGCCCAGGCATTCAAAGCTGGCAAAAGTTTAAACTTCAGTTAAGTTGTTTCATATCTGACAGCTCACTTAATCACTTAAAGAGAAAGTGCTCGACATCTAGTGAGTAAGAGATTAAGCGGTGGTCACACATGTCCTCAGTCAGCAGTTGTTTTTTGGGAAAATAAGATAGTCGTCAGATGCGGAGAATGATGTCTAGAATCAACTGCTCAAATTCAAAGTTGATAAAATAAGTTGCAGAGAGTCGTTAAGCCGCAAAATTGAAACCTGTGAATTAATTGCAGAACGTGTGGAAACTCTAGTCAAATTCAATTCAAAAGATTGATTTGATTAAGGCCGTAAAATTGATTAAGTCGACTGCAGTTTCAATGATTCACCAAAACTATTTGAGCAAAGATAGAATTACAAAGAAAACTGGCTTCACGCGACTTCTGTGCAGAATGGGTAATCTTATTGATTCACTAGCATTCAAATTGAGGTGGAATTTGCAGTTCAGAAAGGTTTTAGAACTTTGTTTCATAATCTGAGTCTAGTATCGAAAGAAAAAACCTTAGAATGGCCTCTAGAGTTGAAGTTTCCAGAGAGGTTGATTACCAGAAGAGAAATGTTAGGGAATATTTGTTGTAACAATTACCACTATCCTTAGGGGATGCCACAAAAATTAAAAGGGTAGCTCCACCACATCCCCGCTTCAAAATTGGAGAAGGGTTATATGATTCTGGTAGATGGGTGAAAGACGCCTATACTAGTTTTGATGGCCTCACACTGTTAAGAACGGCCTATAGCCAGAGGAATGCCCCTACCCCAGACTATAATATTTGGGAATTATATGTGGGAAAACTAATAGCACCTAGTGTGTTCATGGACACTAATTTATTCACCTTGATTACAAACACTTATGATAAGGTGGCTAGGGTTGTTAGGGACACTCGGGGAAATATACTATTGACTGTATCAGCTGATGAAATCAGAAGGATTTTCAAGCTGACTGACACCTCTCAACATATGGATGATATTGATCTTGAGTACTTTAAAGAAGTATACCAGAACCAAAGAGATTATTACAGGGGTGAAGTAGTGAAGGGGTATGTCAACAAAATAGGGAACTTGGTTGTGGTAGGGCCTAGAACCCTGGAACCCTTCAAGTTGGATCTTTTCAATGGCAAGGCTAGAAAGATGTACAGTGCTCTGTGGAATGTTTTGGGGATAGATGAAGAGGTGGCAATGCCTGCCCATATAATGTTGATGGTTGTTTAGATTCTGCATCCCTACTTGTCAGTAGTATTTGATTTTGCATCTTATATTGCTCAGGAGATGCATGAGGGTTTGTTAGGAATTCAAGATGGAAACATATAGAAACCAATGGGTTGGTATTCCCTCATGATGCATATGTTCTTGTTCAATAGTGTAGACTTGTTTGAGGAAGAAATGGAACTGGATAAATTCCAAGATGGTAAAGAATTGCCTGTTCAATTGTGAAGTGCAGATTTGTCATGGGACAGGAAGAATGCTAGTTATGTGTATTTTGATAAGGTCTTTGCAACTAGACTTAAGTCACTGCTGAGTAACCAGAATGCCAGGGTTCACAATGAAATGATGAGGCTTTTAAGGCCTATGGAATATACCCTAGAGTTAAAAATTGCTCACAATTGGGGAGACTTAATTTTATACCCTTTTCCACAGTAATTAGGGTTTATAGTTTCAAGATTGGAATAGCAGAAATTATAAGGCAATTAGGTGGGCTATAGGAAGAAGCCCTGATCAGAAAGATGAAGAGAAATATCTTTCCTACCCTCACCAGAGCCCATCACTTTATCATAACCAAAGGTGGGTGGACACAGTTTGATAAGTATTTTGAGCCCTATCATTTAGCCACTTCTGTGTCCAGATGTGCAGATAATGAGGATTTTATCCTGGGTATGTTCAGGAAGAGGACTAATTGTGTGATGTTAAAACATCAATTCTATTATGTAGAGGATATCATAAGAAATATTTTTGACCTTGATGTTCAGGAAATCAGGAAAGAGAAATGGATGGCATACAAGAAGTCTTTGGACTTTGTTCAAAATTTTGATAAGACTTATGATCCTTTAAACGATTTTTTCCCATGGTCTTACAAAATTGATTCCCTAATGAATATTTTTGAGGGAATTATGCAAACCCTAAATGAGAAGAGGTAGAGAGCAGTTGAAAATGATCCAAAAAGGGCTCTTGCTATCCTGAATAGATTTCCACAGAGCAGAATAGTCCCACCAGGAAATTATGTAGTATATAAAAGGAGAGGATACACTACTATTGCTCCCAAAGCTGACCAACCTCTTCAGCATAAGGGAAAGAGACCAGTAGATATCAGTGTTCAAGAGGTGCCCTATCCCAAAAGGAAAAGGGTGGAAACTGAAGAATAGGAGAGTGAATTATAGTCTCCTTCCCAATCCCCCATGCAGTATGATGATCAGGCCATTGCTGAACAACTAGTCAAATTGAGGAATGTTGGTGAAGTGGTTGTTACTTCTTAGGAGCTACAAAAAGGGATGCCAGAGGCACCTAGACATACAACATCTAACCTCATAGTAGCAGAGTTTGATGGAAAGGAGTTAGATCCTATAACCAAACAGGCCAGTGATGAATTCTTGTCTGATGACAACTTCATCGAAACCAGGGCTTTCATTCAATTTCTATGGAGATGCCATACTGATGAATATAATCACAAGTGCCAAATGATGCTAGAAGCTCAACCCAATTCTGCCAGAGAGGATGTAGGGAAATAAGTTAAGAAAGAAATGATATCAAATTTTGATAAGATTACCCCTGAAGAGGGAAAGCAAATGGTTAAAAGGCAAGGAGTTCTCATATTGCCACAATGGGATCTAGTAGATGCAGTGGTCTTTGATACTATAAGAAAGCAAGCTAAACCTATGAGCATTGCTGGGACATCAATTGGTGCCCAGTTTAGTGAAGATCGTGTAGCTCTGGCAATCTGGTCATTAAAGAAAAAGGACAAGGGGAGAATGAAGGAGAATGATGAGGTTGAAGACACATGTAGTCTAATTGTGAAGAGGGTTGCTGACACCTCAGGAACTGAAGCTGCAAACCTTGTTGTACAAACAACCAATTTGAGGATGAAATTAGCTGAGAGAGAAAAGGAGACCTATGCTAGCTTAAATTAGAGATATGAGTTTGTAATTAAAGCTTATAATGAGGAAAAGGTCAAGTCCTTGATGAAAGATAACAGAATAGCAGAGTTGGAGGGTACACAAAAGACCCAATTTGTACCCCAAGGGGTAATTGCTCAGGAACCTCATCAGCCCTCCTCCTCTAGTCCATTTGTAACATATCCCCCATCCCCTACACCTTTAAGTCCTACTACCCAAGAAGTCATTGATGCTAAAAGAGCAGAATTAGAGGCTGAGAAGAACAGGTTGATCAGTGAGAGGTCAAGGCTGGAAGAAGAAGGTAAAAGGGATCTTGAATATTCCCTTGCATACAAAGAGGGTAAGGAATTGGTAAAGAAAAAATGTTTAGATAAAATATTTTCCAACCTCAAAAGGTGTGCCAGTGAGGTTAATCTTTCTAACCTTTATTTACTGGGAAAGAAAATTGCAAGCATCACCAGCAAATATGAGAATGAAAAGAAGCAGTGGGATCTGATAGTGAATAATTGGAAAGGGAAGGCATCCCATGTCAAATCCTTTT
>MU228456.1:1873246-1901880 GCA_018584345.1 Thuja plicata | reverse complement strand
ACAAACAATACTGCCGAATATGAGGCTTTAATCTTGGGAATGGATATTGCCATCAAGCATGGTATTAAATGTTTAAAAGCCCATGGAGATTCCTAGTTAATTATATCTTAGATTAGGGGACATTATGCTACTAAAGATGACAGATTAAAATTGTATAAATATGTTGTTTGGGATAGGATGGAATTCTTTGATGCTTTCAATATATTATGGGTTGAAAGATCAAATAATATAATGGCAGATTTCTTGGAAAATGTTGCCCTAAAAAATAATGATGTTACTTTTACTGGCATATCTATGGTTGAGACAAAAAGTAGACCAGCAGTTCCTGACAATATTCATAATTGGCAAGTTTTTGAGGATGATGATATCCTCAAGTTTATCCAGTGTATGGATCAATATGATGGTCAAAAGATTGATTGTGAGTCTCTAGTGTTAATTGTGGATGACAAGGAGTATATTTTTGATCACGAAGTCATCCAATTGGATACTAATCACATTCCCAAGGGGTTGGTTGAATTAGAAGGCATGTTCAGCATAAATGACAACTATATGACTCAGAAGTCCAATGCTAGAGTGGAAGACTTAGAGGAAATAAATTTGGGATCTGAAACATCTCCCCAATTAGTCTACATTGGCAAGAAATTGGATAGCAATGTGAGACAGAATTTGATAAAGTTGCTGAAAAAGTACAAATAGTTTTTGCCTGGTCCTATGATGATTTGAAAGCCTACAGAGAAGATTTATTCCAACATGATGTCACTCTAAAAGAAGGCACTAAACCATTCAGACAAAAGCAAAGGCCAATCAATCCATTACTAGCTACCAAGATGTAGACATAACTGATGAACCTAAGGGATGCAGGCATAATCAAGCCTATTAGACATTCATCTTGGGTCTCTAACTTAGTCCCTGTAAGAAAGAAAAATGGGGAGATAAGGTTGTGTGTTGATTTCAAAAATTTAAATGTAGCCTCGTTGAAAGATAATTACGGACTACCTAACATGGAGGCGATGTTGCATAAAGTCATAGGATGTGATTTGTTATCTATGATGGATGGATTCTCAGGGTACAATCAAGTGTTGGTTAAATAATCTGAGCAATTCAAAACAACATTTACTACCCCTTGGGGCACTTATGTATATGCTCGTATGCCATTTGGGCTAAAAAATGCTTGTGCAACTTTTCAAAGAGCTATGGATGTAGCTTTCAAAGACCTCATAGATGTTCTGATGGTGGTGTACCAAGATGATTTAACAAATTTCTCAAAAAGAGCAGAGGATCATTGCAATCACTTGGAAAAGGTCATGGTAAAAGCAATAGAACATGGGGTGTCTCTTAACCCAAAAAAGTGTCATTTTGTTGTTACTAAGGGGAAAATTTTGGGACACATAGTGTCAAAGGATGGGATAAGGATAGATCTTGAAAGGGTTGAATCCATCCAAAAGGTACTTGCTCCCAAGAACTTAAAAGGTATACAATAATTTCTAGGGTAGATTAACTTTGTTAGGAGATTTATTGTCAACTTTGCAGAACTGGTTAAACCTATTGTCAAATTGCTAAAGAAAAATGTGAAGTTTGAATGGGGCCTAGAAGTTCAGTTAGCCTTTGAAAGGATAAAAAAAGATATTCAAGAAGCACCAGTCCTTGTATCCCCTGATTACATTAAGCCCTTTTCTTTGTTTACTTTTGCCTCATTTCATACTATTGCAGCAGTCTTATTGCAGAAGGATAATGAGGGATTTGAGCACCCCATTGCATTTTTTAGTAAGTCATTGCAATCAACTGAATTAAATTATCAGATGATGGAAAAACAAGCTTATACTCTGGTGAAGGAAGTCAAGGCTTTCAGGCCTTATTTGGTGTGTGCAAAAGTAAAAGCTTATGTCCCTCATGCTACTGTCAAGGACATCTTTGTTCAAAATGAAGTGACAGGAAAGAGATGTAAATGGATAAACAAATTCCAAGAGTTTGAGATAGAAATCCATATTACTAAGTTGGTGAGGGGATTAGGGTTGGCTAAGTTGATGACAAAAGAAAATTTGGATTTGGTCCAAGTAAACAGTGTTGGTGTAGAAGAAAATTGCTTGACAAGTATTGAGATGCAACCTTGGTATACCAATATTGTTTATTTTCTGAAAAATGCTAAATATCCAGATGACTTGAATGATAACCAAAGGAGGAGTTTGAAGCTGCAATCACAAAAGTATGTTTTGTTGCAGAGTGATTTGTTCTGGAAAAATAGAGATGGGATCTTGTTATTATGCCTTGACAAAGGTCAATCGGAAAAGGTATTTAAAGAGATGCATGCTGGAATATGTGGAGGGCATTATTCTGCTAGAATAACAGCCCACAAAATTTTAAGGGTTGGATATTATTGGCCTTGTTTTTTTCAAGATGCTCACACTTTTGTTAGGAAATGTGAGCCTTGTTAGAGATTTTCAAGCAAGATGAAATATTCAGGGGCATTGTTATTAAACTCAGTAGTAGAAAAAGCTTCCTTTGCTATGTGGGGAATGGACTTTATAGGAGAATTTAGTGAAAAATCAAGTGGAGGCCATGGCTGGATTTTGTTAGCAATTGATTATTTCACAAAATGGGTAGAAGCGATCCCAACCAAAAAGGAAAAAAGTACTATGGTTATTTATTTTTTGATGGATAATATAATTACAATATTTGGTGTCCCCCTTAAATTGGTAATGGATAATGCCATGTGCTTTAGATCTAAAGAATTCACTGATTTTTGCTTTGATATGGGAATTTTTATGTCCTATTCATCCCCATACCACCCTAGAGCTAATGGTCAAGCAGAATCCAGTAATAAAAGTATTTTGGAAATCTTAAAAAAGACCTTGGAGGGAAATAAGAGAGCTTGGCATGTTAAACTGAAACTTGCCCTTTGGGCTGATAGGATTAATGTCAAGAAGACCAATGGAAAGTCTCCTTTTGAATTGGTTTATGGTGTTCAGTCAAGAATGCCTGTCAACAATTTGGTCCCAATTTACAAATTTATCCAAGATGAAGAAATAGAAATATATGAACCTATGGAAGAAAGGATGGTTCAGTTGGTAGAATTGGATTAAATAAGGAGAGAAAGTCAGAGAGAAAATATCAAACTACAACAAAAAATAAAATACATTTTTGACAGAAGGGCAAATGAAAGAAATTTTTTGCTTGGTGATTTTGTATTGTAGTGGAATAGTAGGGATGAAGAGAAAGGTAAGCACAATAAATTTGAATCACTATGGATTGGACCTTTTGTTGTATCTCAGATTTTTGGAAAATATTCTTATTTCATCAAGAGTCTAGATGATGAAGAACAAGAATTGCCAGTGCATGGAACATTCCTGAAAAATTTCTTTAATTGAATTTTCTTCTCCATGCATAGTAGTATGTACTATATGTATAGGTGTGTTTCCCTTCTATTGTGTGTTTGCTTCTAGTTTTAGGTTGGTCTAGTTTGAAGTCTGCTTCCCCAGAGATCTGTGGTTCTTGTTATAAACTGGTGTTTAAACATCCTTAGAGAGAGCCACTGTTGGTGCTATTTCCTGTTTAATTTGTGCCTTGTAATTTTCCTAGGGTCTTTTGTCATTGGCAGTATCTGAGGCTTTGAAATCAAGATCAAAATTGTCCTTATACCTCTGCAAAATTAGCTTTAACCTTTAACCTATTTGAAAATGGTGGAATATGATTAAAAACCTTAATTTTCTTGGCCAATTCTATTTTCACGTTACTTTTTCAGTCACTTAAGTCACATTAAGTCATGTGTTCATGTTGAATGGGTTGATTTTTCCAAAAAGACTATGTCAGCCTAACCGCTTTATTAATTCCTAAGTCTCGCCATGAAAAATTGCTTTTACGTCATTACCTTATGTAGTGAGCAAGTCATCTTTGATTGAATAGTCAGCTTAATGGCTTAATCAGAAAATGCACGACATCTAACAGGTAAGCAATTAAGCGATGGTGATGCGTGTCCTTGATGGGGCTGAATAAGTCATAAAGGTTCTCAGTTAAATAGTGGGAAAGTATGAAAAGATCTAATGGCCCGCTTAATGGATTAATCAAAAGATGCACGACATCTATCAAGCAAGTGATTAAGCGGTGGCGACACGTGTCCTCGGTGGACCTAGACATTCAGAGGTGGCAAGAGCTTAAACCACAGTCAAGTTGTGTTAAATCTGATGGCTCTCTTAATCACTTAAAGGAAAGGTGCATGATATCTAATGGGAAAGCGATTAAGCAGTGGCGACATGTGTCTAGGAAGGGGTGTGGGTCTAGTCACAGACAAGTATAAAAGGTGTTAAAGCCTGAAAAGATCTGGCGGCCAGGCTAATGGCTTATACCCAAGATGCACGACATCTATCAAGTAAGCCATTAAGCAGTGATGACATCTGGCAATTGGTGGGCCCAGGCATTCAAAGCTAGCGAAAGTTTAAACTTCAGTTAAGTTGTTTCATATCTGATGGCTTGCTTAATAACTTAAAGAGAAAGTGCTTGACATCTAGTGAGTAAGTGATTAAGCAGTGGCGACACATGTCCTCAGTCGATAATTGTTTTCGGGAAAATAAGCTAGCCATCAGGTGCGGAGAATGATGTCCAGAATCAATGGCTCAAATTCAAAGTTGATAAAATAAGTTACAGAGAGCCGTTAAGCTATGAATTTGAAACTTGTGAATTAATTGTAGAACATGTGGCAACTCTAGTCAAATTCAAATCAAAAGATTGATTTGATTGAGGCTATAAAATTGATTAAGTTGACTGCAGTCTCAATGATTCACCAAAACCATTTCAGCAAAGATGGAATTGCAAAGAAAACTAGCTTCACACAACTTCTGTGCAGAATGGGTAAGCTTACTAATTCACTAACATTCAAATTGAGGTGGAATTTGCAGTTCAGAAAGGTTTTAAAAATTTGTTTCATAATATAAGTCTAGTATCGAAAGAAAAAACCTTAGAATGGCCCCTAGAGTTGAAGTTTCCGGAGAGGTTGTTTACCAAAAGAGAAATGCTAGGGAAGATTTGTTGCAACAATTACCACTATCCTCAGGGGATGCCACACAAATTAAAAGGGTAGTTCCACCACATCCCCGCTTCAAAATTGGAGAAGGGTTATATGATTCTGGTAGATGGGTGAAAGACGCCTATACCAATTTTGATGGCCTCACTCTATTCAGAACGGCCTATAGCTAGAGGAATGCCCCTACCCCAGACTGTAATATTTGGGAATTAGATGTGGGAAAACTGATAGCACCTAGTGTGTTCATGGACACTGATTTGTTCACCTTGATTGAAAACACTTATGATAAGGTGGCTAGGGTTGTTAGGGACAACTGGGGAAATATACTATTGACTATATCAGCTGATGAAATCAGAAGGATTTTCAAGCTGACTAATGCCTCTCAACATATGGATGATATTGATCTTGAGTACTTTAAAGAGTATACCAGAACTAAAGAGATTATTACAGGGGTGAAGTAGTGAAGGGGTATGTCAACAAAATAGGGAACTTGATTGTGGTAGGGCCTAGAACCCCGGAACCCTTCAAGTTGGATCTTTTCAATGGCAAGGCCAGAAAGATGTACAGTGCTCTGTGCAATGTTTTGGGGATAGATGTAGAGGTGGAAATGCCTGTCCATATAATGTTGATGGTTGTTCAAATTCTGCATCCCCACTTGTTAGTAGTATTTGATTTTGCATTTTATATTGCTCAGGAGATGCATGAGGGTTTGTCAGGAATTCAAGATGGCAACATGCAGAAACCAATGGGTTGGTATTCCCTCATGATGCATATGTTCTTATTCAATGGTGCAGACTTCTTTGAGGAAGAAATGGAACTAGATAAATTCTAAGATGGTAAAGAATTGCCTATTCAGATGTGGAGTGCAGATTTTTCATGGGACAGGAAGAATGCTAGTTATGTGTATTTTGATAAGGTCTTTGCAACTAGACTTAAGTCATTGCTGAGTAACCAGAATGCTAGGGTTCACAATGAAATGATGAGGCTTTTAAGTCCTATGGAATATGCCCCAGAGTTAAAAATTGCTCACAATTGGGGAGACTTAATTTTATACCCTTTTTCCATAGTAATTAGGGTTTATGGTTTCAGAGGTACTCCTTATGTGCTACCCTACAGAGTCCCACTGAAGATTGGAATAGCAAAAATTATAAGGCAATTAGGTGGGCTATAGGAAGAAGCCCTGACTGGAAAGATGAAGGGAAATATCTTTCCTACCCTCACCAGAGCCCATCACTTTATCATAACCAAAGGTGGGTGGACACAGTTTGATAAGTATTTTGAGCCCTATCATTTAGCCACTTCTGTGTCCAGATATGTAGATAATGAGGATTTTATCATGGGTATGTTTAGGAAGAGGACTAATTATGTGATGTTAAAACATCAATTCAATTATCTAGAGGATATAATTAGAAATATTTTTGACCTTGATGTTCAGGAAATCAGGAAAGAGAAATGGATGGCATACAAGAAGTCTTTGGACTTTGTTCAAAATTTTGATAAGACTTATGATCCTTTAAAGGATTTTTCCCGTGGTCTTACAAAATTTATTCCCTAATGAATATTTTTGTGCGAATTATGCAAACCCTAAATGAGAAGAGGCAGAGAGCAGTTGAAAATGATCCAGAAAGGGCTCTTGCTATCCTGAATAGATTTCCACAGAGTAGAATAGTCCCACCAGGAAATTATGTAGTATATAAAAGGAGAGGATACACTACTATTGCTCCCAAAGTTGACCAGCCTCTTCAACATAAGGGAAAGAGACCAGCATATATTAGTGTTCAAGAGGTGCCCTCTCGCAAAAGGCAAAGGGTGGAAACCAAAGAAGAGGAGACTGAATTATACTCTCCTTCCCAATCCCCCATGCAGTATGATGATCAGGCCATTGCTGAACAACTGGTCAAATTGAGGAATGCTAGTGAAGTGGTTGTTACTACTCAGTAGCTACAAGAAGGGATGCCAGAGGCACGTAGACATATAGCAATTGACCTCACATTAGTAGAGTTTGCTGGAAAGGAGTTAGATCCTGTAACCAAATAGGCGAGTGATGAATTCTTGTCTGATGACAACTTCATCAAAACTAGGGCTTTCATTCAATTTCTATGGAGATGCTATATTGATGAATACAATCACAAGTTCCAAAAGATGCTAGAAGCTCAACCCAATTCTGCCAGGAAGGATGTAAAGAAAGAAGTTAAGAAAGAAATGATATCAAATTTTGATAAGATTACCCTTGAAGAGGGCAGACAAATGGTTAAAAGGCAGGGAGTTCTCATATTGCCACAATGGGATCTAGCGGATGTAGTGGTCTTTGATGCTATAAGAAAGCAAGCTAAACCTATGAGCGCTACTGGGACATCAATTGGTGCCCAGTTTAGTGAAGATCATGCAGCTCTAGCAATCTGGTCATTAAAGAAAAAGTACAAGAGGAGAATGAAGGAGGATGATGAGGTTGAAGACATAGGTAGTCTAATTGTGAAGAGGGTTGCTGACACCTCAGGAACTAAAGCTGCAAACCTTGTTGTACAAATAGCCAATTTAAGCATGAAAGTAGCTGAGAGAGAAAAGGATGCCTATGCTAGCTTAAATGAGAGAAATGAGTTTGTACTTAAAGCTTATAATAAGGAAAAGGTCAAGTCCTTGATGAAAGATAATAGAATAGTAGAGCTAGAGGGTAAACAAAAGATCCAATTTATGCCCCAAGGGGTAATTTCTCAGGAACCTCATCAGTCCACCTCCTCTAGTCCATTTGTAACATATCCCTCATCCCTTGCACCTTTAAGTCCTCCTACCCAAGAAGCCATTGATGCAAAAAGAGTAGAATTAGAGGCTGAGAAGAACAGGTTGATCAGTGAGAGGTCAAGACTAGAAGAAGAAGGTAAAAGGGATCATCAAGATTCCCGTACATACAAAGAGGCCAAGGAATTGGTAAAGAAAAAACATTCAGATGAGATATTTTCCAACCTCAAAAGGTGTGCCAGTGAGGTTAACCTTTCTAACCTTTATTTACCGGGAAAGAAAATTGCAAGCATCACCAGCAAATATGAGAATGAAAAGAAGCAGTGGGATCTGATAGTGAATAATTGGAAAGGGAAGGCATCCCATGTAAAATCCTTTTACCCTCTTTCAAAGGAGAAAAATAATGTTGACATCACCTTGACCAGTACCCATAAATGTCTCAAACTGATGCTTAATTTAGACATCAAGAAGACCATGGTCATAAAGAGGGTAAAAATTTTGAGAGATGAGTTCTCCAAGGAGAGGTATGATATGTATCCCAATATGTTCAAAGAAGATGGGAACATAAAGAGTGAAGCCTTATGGCTAAGGCAATTAAATGAAGCACTAACCAACATAACAAAAACTATTATCACATTGGCAAATACTGGCTGGTTTGTGCTAACTATTGATATTTTGAATAAAGCCAAGGAATTCTTTGAATCCTAGGAGGAAGAAGTTGAGAAGGCTAATGGTGACTGGGAAAAGTTCAACAGCCAGAAAGATGAGGTTCTCAATTTCGGTTGGTCGAATGATGAGGTTTTCACCACATGGGTTAGCAAGTATGGTATAGTTACCCCGGTGGCATGAGACAGTAGATATAAAGGGGATGGCTAACACCAAGGAGGTTGAGAAATTGGAGCAAATGAGATATTGGGGCCTATGCAGTAGCAAGAAAACAAAATCCAGATGACAAAGACCCAGCTAGCTCAAGGCAACTTCAAGCATTCAGGTGGTCACAGGACATAAGATTACATGGCTGATAGCAAAATTTGTTATTCCCATCCGCCTGAAATTTTGTCTCTTCTTGTAACTGTATTTTGTCATTTAGTCCAGTCATCCGTAGCTTGTTGCATCCTTATTTTCCAGAAGGATTCCAAGATGACTATGGCTGCCTATAAGTATCAAAGTCTGGTATTGTAATAAGGATGGTAAAAATAAGACTACAAGGCAGATTACTGAATTGTGTCTGAATGTTGGTTTTAGGTCTTTTGAGTGTACTGATATTAAAATTCACATTAATAAAATACAATGGAATCTCCATTTTGATGTCAATGATGTCTTCTTGTATTTTCTATTAATTCTTGTATGCTCAATTTGTAAGACATTTTGAGTATACTGGTTATAAGATAGTCATGTTCTTGTCTGTGAGTTGCTTTCAAGGAAAGTTTTAAATCTTGCAGATAATTGCAGAGGATTAGGATTTATGCAAGGATTTGATACAGGGGTGTGAGGATGAGAGGATAGCTTGTAAGGCATTCTATCTGGGGTTCATTTGTATTTCTATTGATTATCTTTAATATGTGTATGCTCCGTTTTGACTCTATCACCCATGATTAGGCATTGGTCAAAATGCTGACAAGTGGTTGTTATCATCAATTCAAATTCAATCAATCTTTATATTTTTGTTATTTCAAGTACATGTCTAGTTAATTGTATTTGTTACAATTCATCTTAGTGATTCCTTGAAGAGTGAATCAATAGGTTAGCCTTCCTAGGCCTAAATGGCATAAAAAGAAGAAGGGTTACCAATCCTTAATCCACTGTTAAAAACTGCTAAAAATAATATTCTGTAAAAGGTACACCCGCCTGGGTATGTGGAGCCCAAAGTGTAGAAGGATTTTCTATCCTTTTTAATTAGCCTTTTCCCTATGAGAATCCTACTTGGGTGTAAGAGAGTGTGGCATTTATTGCCATTGTAATTCATTCCACAAGAAAAAGAGCTAACACATTGCATTTACATGAATTATCTACATACATACATCTTCGCATCTAACTCATACATATGCATCTCATACACTTTAAACATGTTCATACATTCTAATCATCTCAAAAATCTAAGCATATAGGAAACATCTCATGAAAGACAATATACAATATGCGATGATACCAAAAGACGAGCTCATATATATATATATATAATGTGTCGATACAAATACAAAATGGTGCTACTCGAGCATGATCTATCTCAAAATGATGATATAATACATGGATGCCAATGCATCAGATACATCCTATGATCTCATCTCTATCTATCTATCAAAAACCTAACTTTGACCCTCTCCCTCGTCACCTAGAGGAGGTGGAGGTGGGGCCCTATTTGGTGGAGGTGGCATCTGTGCTCCCTCCGATCGTCTGGCATAACTCAAAAATCTAGCCACTTGAGATGCCTCATTAGGCACCGCACCTATATATGATGCATAGTAATAAGCCGCCCATGTAGTCTGATGTCGCACCTCCTCCTGTGCTTCCTGAAGCTACTCTCAGAGATTCTGTATCTCCCGGTCTCTGTCTAGTAATCACGCATCTCGCATTGCTACCTATATAGTTAGAGCTCCTACCTATCTCGAGAGATGTCTAACACTCTCCCAAGACCGCTGCTGCGGATCCTGCGCTATGTCCTACGCAGGCTAATCCTCCTACATAGGATCATCCTGCTATACCTCCTCCTGAGGGGGTACCTACTGCTCCTCAGTAATCTGCTCCGCTGGCCATCACCGAGACTGCCTTGTACTACCACTGCCACTAGCCCCTACATCCATCCCCATATGTTAGGTGGGGATGTCAACCTGTACTCTCTAGGGTCGAGGACCTTACTGTAAGTCTGGCTATGCCCTCTACTATGGTGGGGGCATCTACATCTACTGTACCTATGGCTGAATAACCTGTGGTTGTAAGACCTATGGAGGTACCACATGTCCTCGGCCTGCTATACCCACTAGATCTGTGAATCTCAGAAAGGGGTGGGTAATGAAGTGCTCTTTATACTCGGCGGTCACGCCGCCAGCTGCCACATCTCTCAGGTAATCCCACTGAACTAGGACCAATGCACAGATATCTATCATTGTGTGTCCATGGTCCAACTTCATCCCCCAGCCCTCCTGATCTCATCTATAAACCTGGTGTACACTGTGTACTCCTGTGAAATGTCCTGCGGTCGTCTGAACTACCGCCATACCCACTTCTACGGGAATCTCTCGATCACAGTGATCATGCACCCAATCATCACATGTGAGAAAAAATGTGGCTTAGCTACTCCCCCGCATCATCCCAGGCCTCTGTCAGTCTCCAAGGCCTCCAAATCACTACTGCTAGGTCATCAAGCTGCGCTTGCCACCGATCAACCTTACCTAGTGTGGGCTGGGTAATCATCCCCCTGTATCGGTAAATATAAGGTTCTAAGGGCTGCCTCATGTCCTCGCATATCGACTTGGTAATGGGAAGATGCTCCCAGGCCCATACCTATAAAACAAATACCCCTGTGGCCATGCTCTTTTCCTCTTGGTAGGCGATCTCATGCATCTCATGATACATGTGTGCTAGCATACACTGACCCCATCCGTAACGTTGAGGTCGTGCTAACATCAATTGCAACATCCGGCCCCAGCCACACTCTAGACCATGCTGTCCACGATCAGGCATCAGGTAGCACCCAAGGAAGCATGCTAGAACCATGGGCAACCTGTGGGTCAGACCATACTCGCTAATCAGATCCTCCCATGGGATCGCCCTTCCCATAACAAGGTCATCCTGAAAGACCTCTCTCAAAGTTGTTGTGCCCAACTTGGGCTGTGTCTCATACTCTACTTGGACACTGTGGAATGGTATCCTCAAGATCCAGTATATGTCCTTAGGAGTAATAGTCATCTCCCCCTGTATTAAATAGAATGTGTTCATTTTCAAATAGAAACGCTCAACCAAAGCTCCCAGCAATCCATGATTTACCTGAATCTTGGGTACATCACACAGTGAACCCAGTCCCAAAGTACCTATATGTGCTGTCTCAACATCATCTAACTGTGACACCAATCTACTGATGGCTAGGTGATGTGATCTGAATGCAATGTCTAGAAAGTCAACCTGCATGACATACAAACAACAGAGAACGATCAGTAATCTGAGATAATCAAAGCATAATGAGATAATAAAGCATTCAAGACATCCTACAGACATTAACAACGCTGATGCAAAAGCTATTGGACCCGACGCAGACTGATTTCATGCTCATTTTGACCACTTTTTCCCATGAGAAGAAGCAGATTTTTGCGTGAAGTTCTCTTTCGCGTGAAGAAGTTCTTCGAATCGCGCAACATTGGACCTTTGTGCGAACTTTAATCATCAGTCGCATGAGAAAATGCCCTCTAGAAGGGTTTCTCGTGTGAAACTAGGTACTCTCCCACACGAGATTCCTCACCGAATGGCGCAAAATATAGTTTCTTTGCGCGAGATTTCCCTACGGGGCGCACGAAGAAACTACTTCTTCGCGTGAAGACCCGCGACTCAATTCTTAAAAAATGTGAAAAATGAAGCAATAATCGACAGAAATGAATGAAATTTGAATTACAGAGAGGTTTGTCAACTACTTACGGGAGGTCCGTACATTGCGGGTTGGCTGTTTCTCCTCGATCGCTTGAAACGATGACTGCTTTAGGGGACCACCATTTTTGTCTTTTGCTCAGAGCTCAATTCTCACAAAGTCAAAGGTTGAAATGATTTGAAAATGACCTTTTCGTCCTTATATAGGTTTTGACCTAATTTTTCAAAGTGCTCCGTTTTGTATGAAAACTTCACCATTACCTAATTTGATCGCTTTGAATCCATTTTCGTAATCAAAATCAAAATCTAACACTTCTATATAGCTCAAAATCACATTTTAAAATTTTTGGCACCGACGCAATCAAACGCTTATGCAGTTGACTTTCTGACGTCACTTTCTTGCCAGAATCATATCTTATCATCATTTTCTCATATCTTTGACTTTTATCCTCAAAAGTCAACTTTGGTAAACTTTGGTCAACCCTAGTCAAACTTGGTCAACCAGACCTCAAAATTGCTCAAAATTGATTTTGAATCTTCTAGATTCTTCCATAATCTATTCTGAGTTTCTTCTTGATCTATCTATCTGCAATTTTTTGCTTTCCATCATCATTATGGCGTGTCATCTTTCCATTTGGCTCCCAAGGGGGCAGTATGATTACATCATTGAATCTATTCCAATCAATCTGATCTGATTTTCAAAAGTCCTTATTGCTAGGGGAATCTTGTCACTTGGGGCATGTTAAGTTTTTCATACTTCATAGTCAAAAATGGATACTCCATAATCAATAAGGGCATCTTAGTTCCTTACATCTTGTCATCTTTTAAGTATTTGAGCAATCTAACTCAGATTCTTGAGGATCAAGCTCCGTTCTGGAGATGGTTCTCAAAAAATTATCTTTTGGGACAGGTATCGGGGCAATCTAACACTGACTCTTGATAATCAAGCTCCGTTCTAGAGATGATTCTAAATCTCTATCTACTATCTTTTGAGACAAGTATCGGGGCAATCTATCCTAGACTCCTAAAGGTTAAGCCTCATTCTAGGGATAGCCTTGTGAAAGATGTCAATCTAACCAGTTTCTTGGCAATCTAACCTAGATATTGGGGGACTAAGCTTCATTCTAGAGATAGTCCTAAAATCTCTATTGATTATCTTGTTGGATAGGCGTCAGGGCAATCTAACCCTGACTCCTGAAGGTTGAGCCTCGTTCTGAGGACAGTCTTGTTAAAGATATCAAATCTATTTAGGTATTAGGGAATTCTAACCTGGATCCCTAAGGATCAAGCTTCATTCTGAAGATGACCCTCAAAAATTCTATTTTGACCGATGTCTTGGCAACTTAACCTAGACTTTGGAGAGTCAAGCTCTGTTCTGGAGATGGCTCTGAAATCTTTGCATCATCAATTTTTGAAATCTATTCTTTTGTGCTTCAGGCATCAGACTATTCTTTGAATCAATGCGCTTCTCACACATTAATTCAAAGAGGGGCAAAATGTAACACCCCAAAATTGGTATCTTGTAACCCTAACCAATTTTTTTGTATTTGTTATTCTTTTGAATCATTAAAGTCCTATTGTACTAGGAAATTCTAAGTTTTGACTAACTCCGCTTGACCGAAGTGTCAAATGTAGAAAATCCTAAATCTGCATTAATCATACATCACATTTAATTCCTAAATATCTATTGGCTAAACAAACCTTACGATCAAATTAATTTAATTAATAAAGTCCTAGCACTTTAATTACATTAAATTCACCCTCTTTAGATAAGACACATGAAAAAGGGATTAAATGATATTTAATTATTAAATAAATATCCTCATTTCAATAATTGAATTTAATTATTCAGATAATTGAGAAAAACCTATTTATGAGGTCATATTTATTTAATTAATTGGATATTCTCTCAAAAATATTTCTTCTATTCAGAAGTGGAATCTTTGAATTAATTGTGCTTTAAAGAGAAAGAAAACAATTAAATTCAAATAAAATAGAATTAAATCAGAGAAAGAAAATAGTTAAAGCAGAGAGAAAATAATTTATTGTATTCTTTTGAATAAAGATTTCTATTATGAACTAGCTTTTCTATCTGTTTTATTTCAAAGAGGAAACTTTCTATTCTGATCATCTCTGAGTCTATAAAAGAACTCTCATTCTTCATTCAAAACCCCACTCACTTTTGCATTGTTAGAATACTGAATTACTATCACATTTCTTACTAATCTCATATAGAATAATTTCATTATTGCAATAAGATTACTTTCAATTGCTAGAATAATTGCATTGAAATCATGTCTTATATTAATCTCACATCTTTCATTTCTTAGAATAATCTTTCATTGCATTGCATTCATGGAGATAAATCCTTCGTTCCTAGATTGGTCCATGGTTGTGAGACTCTCGTTCTGAGAGCAATTTTGAAAACCCCATCTAGATAGAAGGCAATAGGTCAAATCATGTAGACATACATGATGAATAATCTCATATGCAATCTTGTGTGTACCTGGTGAAGAAGGACTATGTTGAAGTGTATGGTGAGTTAACAAGGCCAAATTTACCACATACAGTAACTCCTTCATCAATTGTAAAATAACATTGTTTCTTCCCTTTAACCTTAAACTTTCTGAACTTATCCTTTTTTTCACCATTAGGATATCTAGCAGCAATATGTCCAATCTTATTAAGTGAACAAGATTTTAGTGGTAAATTTCCTTTGTACTTACCAGTCCCTCTAGGAAATCTCTTTTCTAGTAGTGCTTCAAGATCTCCGTTTTTCCTTTCATCTTCCAAGATAGCTTCAATTTCCCTAGTGTAACTTGATGTGTAATCATAATCATGACCTATTTATTTACTTTTCCTTACTAATACATTAGGTACCGATGCCTTGAAATCTCCCTCAACTCTTGGAATACTGTTATCAAATTTATTTAACTCAAACGCAGTAAGATTACCCATCAATCCATCTATAGTAACACTGTCAAAAGTTATCAACTCATTTATAGAAGACACTGTAGTGGCATAAGCAGGAAGTAAAGTTCTCAACATTTTACTTACCACAACATCTTCCTCAATAGTTCCACCAACACCTCTGATAGCACCAACAACTTATTTTATTCTTTGACCATATTGTGCAATGTTCTCTCTTTCTACCATCTTCATGTCATCATAATTTCCTATAAGACTATCTTTCTTATATTTTTGCACATGAATATATCCTCCATAGATTAGTTTCAACTTTTCCCAAACATCGTAGGTAGTATCAATTCTGTGAACATCAACATATTCAATATCAAATAAGGTACTTACAATAGCTTCTTGTGCTTGAGTATTCTCCTATCGTTCCTTCAGTTCATATGCAGTGAGAGTTCTAGTAGGAGTGTTATACTTGTGTGTGACATGTAACCAGTATTGTGATCCCATACCTTTTAGGTATAAATTTGTTCTGTCACTCCATACTAGGTAGTTTTCTTTAGAGAACTTGGGAGGTTCCTTCTACATCATTGGATCTTTTCCTTAAACTATTAGGTTTACCAAAAAGAGGACCAAGGATCTGATACCAATTGTTAGTATTATTAGATCCAAGATTACTGAGAGAGTGGGTGAATCAGTAATCTAAGAAATTAAACTTTTCATAAACCATTCATCAAATGACATCAATAAACACCCATTACATGAATAAAAAAACCAATGAAGATAAATAACCACAACCATGCACCAAAATAACACCAATACTTTTCTCATGGAAACCCAACTGGGAAAAACCACATGTGGGGATGATACCCACAAATAATTTTGCACTTTTCTAAAGTACACTCGGTTAAGAGCTTATCCCTATTAGGAGATTACAAATGCCCAGTTAAGACCAAGACCCTGTAAGGAGCCACTTATTTAAGGGATTTACCTCTAGCCCTGTTAGGATCTTTACCCTATTAAAGTATTTCAAACCCTAATCAAAGAGTTACCTAGTTAAAGGATTTACAATTTAGACCTATTAGGATCTACCCGGTTAAGGGATTTATCTTGATTAAACTCAAGTGAAAGTGATATGAGAACATAGTACCCCTCCTTTGGTGGTACAGATCTAGTTCAATATCAATCTCTACTTCACATGCAGACTATCTAAACCCTAGGATCCTATAGCTGCATTCACAATCTTTCTCTCCCACACACTTCTCATAATACATCATTTTAAATATAAATAAATTTCAAGCTCATTAGGCGAGCACCTCCTAAAACATGACATAATCCATCACTACAAACATTCCCACTGAATCCTTAAACCCTAAAATGTATTACCAATTTGCAATTACAATTTCAAGTCCAGGTCATCCTTCAGATTCATCGCTCATTCAATTTGACAAAGAAAAGTCAAACCACAACACACTTTCCAATGTTCTTACACAAATTCAATAAATTTGATCATAACAATCATATAAATGCCAACTCCTTAATCTATTTTGATCTGCAATGTCACTACGATCCTTGAAACACATAACCACTTATCACAACACAATGCATCATCACCAGTTGAGGATCTGACCGATCGCTCTAAGAACTCCTTTTACTTTTCATTGAATGATCTTCTTTCCATTGAAACTTAATGTTTCGATAACCAAAAATGTTGGAATAATAGAATGGTGTGTACTGAGAGGGGAGGGGTGAATCAGTACCCTTAAAATGTTTTATCAATTAACCTTAAATCATTTAGTAATAAATTCCTTGCATTACTGACCATTGATGCTTTTCTATCTTATGCATGTAATATCAAATCATAAACTTAATTTGCATGTAAACATTCATAGAAATATTCATGAAATGTAATGACACATGACACAAGATTTGGTAACACAAAAAACCCTTGTTAGAAGGTAAAAACTATGGTGGGCATGAAACCCACAAAGCTTCACTATCTTCAGAATGGAAGGTGTCAGTTAAGGCTACAAGTTTGATCACTTCTAATGATCTTACCCTATTACGAGTAACATTTTAGATTGGTTAGGTCTACTCAGTTTAGAGATTTAGCAACATTGTTTAGTGTGCACTAGGTTAAGAGATTTACATGAGGATTGTTAAATCCACCTTCTTAAAGGATTTCTTCTATTTGTTAAACTTGTTAGAATGCAGTAAAAAATACTTATTGACCTGATTATGTGCAATATTGAATTTCTGAGTACAGATCCTTTAAGTTCACAATATTATGTATCACCTATAGTGATTGATTAATACCCCTGTTCTTCTTCTTCTTCTTCTTCTTCTTCTTCTTCTTCTTCTTCACGTGTATGCAGTACCATATCAAGTTCCTTTGCTAGTTTTGATGTACTTTATGAAGGATTTGGAGGTGTTTATCCTTTTACCCGCTACTCAATATTCACCTGTCGATTGGATGTAGATGTATCCACATCATACTTAGCTTTAGCTATAGCTTCTCCTTTAGTATCCTTTCAAGTGACATCACCTTTCTTCTCTTCTTCACTTATATCTTTCTTCTCTCCATTTGTTACTTTCTTTTCTTCATTTGTGCTTTTCTGCTTCTCATCACCCTTATCCTCGGGTATGCTTGCATCATGGTCAGGTGACTTCTCCTTTTCTAAGATGGTATTGATAGCTTGTATCAATAATGGCATTTGTCCTAGTATATTAACCGGTGCAACATCAGTTGTTATGTCCCATTCCTTGGTTTTCTCGGTGGTAATGTTGACATCTTCATCTACCTTTACTTCATTGGAAGGATCACTTCTAGTGATACCTATTATTGTCACATCTTGGATTGTGACATCTGTTGTCTCTCCTAATGACTACAAAATCTATGGTATGTCATCCATGCCCTTGTTTTCCTATGTTGTCAGATCAACTGGATTGACATCCTCAGCATATTTTATTAAGATGTGTTTAGGGCTCAATGTTTCCTCTTTCTCTTCATTGTGAGGCTTCTCGGTAAGAGCTAATACCTTCTTGGGGCTTGTATCTTCTTTAGGTAGATTGAGTATTTTTCTCCAAGTATCATCACTTTCTTTTTCAAGCTCTATTAAGCTTCCCTGTAGTACTTTGTAGGCTCTCAATTTTGCTACGAACTTCTGTGAATGCTTCTTCATCATTTCATCTATTTCTTCCATCTTTGACTCGGGTGGCATTATTGTTACAAGGGATCTTTCCCTTATCTTCTTCTCATTTGTCAGTGCATATTTCCACCTTGTTGATAGGTTGTCATTAAGTTCTTGTAGCATCATCTTATCAAATTGTACAGGTACATATTTGAATATAATCATTGCTTGAATGATGGCTTCTTCAATCTTCTTCTGATCCTTAGGATTCAGAGTTATCCATTGTCTAACCTTAGCATGTGATATGCCACCTATTTTGGTGATTGTTACAGCAACCTCATCAATTATCTTAGCAACTTTATTCTTTGCAGGTTGGAGTGCTTGTTCACTCTCATCCTGCTCAGTGTCTTCCTTATCTTCCTTTCTTTGAATTAATATCCTTCTCCTCTTTGGTTCTGATGTTTTCCCAGTTTGAAGGTTTCTTTTATAAGTCCTCACTTGTCCTTTGTTTACTGGTGATGAGCTTGCATCTTTTGTTGTTTGACTCCTTGTTCTTGATGCAACAGTTGTTCTTGGTTTCTTTGGAGGTGGTGCATCAGAATCTGTTCATTCAGAGTCACTCAATTTTTCACCTTTATGGATGGGTGACTATCCCTTGGTGCCTTCTTGTTGTTCTATTTCTTCTTCATTAACCGACAACTTCTTTTCAAGTGTCTTTACAATTTTGGTCTTCTTTTTGTCTATCTTTTAAACAACTAAGCCTGTTATGATTCTGGCATTAGCTTCTTCATAGGTGCCAAATATTGGTAATGATTTGTCTAGTGGTTCATTCAATAATGATTCAATGGCATTTGTGGCCTAATCTATGTTTATCTCATAGTCAAGTGGTGATAACCATGTTGTCCTCAGTATGTATGGTTTGATCAAAGTTCTATCGGTGTCCACCATGAAACAAATATCATCTTTATATTGATCTATTAGTTGTTCTGGTATTATCATTATGTTTTGCATTCTGTCTTTGAATTCAGAAAAATATGCATCCATAACTGATGTAAAGTTGTCTCCTAGTGACTTAATAAATTCACTAATTTGAATTGTCACTGGTCGGGTAGTGTCCCAATTGACATTATCGACAGATGGAAAGAAGTCTTGAAAGTATAAGAATATACACATGAGGAGTGAAAAAAACTTACATGAATTATATTTTTATGATCTAATGGTCCTATTGTTCTCCTCTAGTTGCTTCAGTAGAAGCTTAGATAGATCTAGTTGTAGACCCTTCTTCACAATCTTTTGGGTAGTGTCAACTGCTTTGCATGCAATGTTGTTTAACTAGCTGGATTGGAATATCTTGTATCCCAATACACATGCACTAAACTTCATTTTTGGATCAGTGATGGAATTTACCTTCAATCATCTTCCATCCCATATTGCACCTATCATCTTTTCTATGTTGGGGCGAGGAGGATGCTTTAGTGCTTTTGCCTTGTCAGTTTCTCAATAACCGGTCACTGTGTGTATTACATCCTTAGTGATACCTTTGGGCTCGTTTAGCCACATCTTTCAGTCATGTACCTGGCTAAGAACTATTTGGATCCACTCAGTCTTGAACTCCTTCGGGAACATTAGGGCATTTGTCAGCCCTTTCAACTAAATGTGTTTATGTTCATCTTTGATGTTTCCATCTGTGCAAAGCTTCTTGTAAGCTTCCTCAACTTCCAGATCTCCGATCCATGTAACTTTGTAGTGGATATAAGTTTGGACATCCTCGACTAGAAAAACCCTAGGTGGTATGCTTGAGAATGCTCCAACATCATTGGGTTGTGAAGCAACCTCAGGATATAATTTTTACTTAGGCTCTTCACATGTAGAGTTCTTGTTTAAATTGACCTTTTTATCTTTGGCATTCTTGATCTTGGAAATGCGAGATGTGGTTGACATTATTTTTGGAAATTTAGGGCTTTTCCCGTAAACAAATTATGAGCTTGGTGAGTCTTAGTTACTCACTTGATCTTCTATAGATGCTGTGAATCTGTCTGAATACCTTGAATATCCTTGTGAGTCACTCTGCAATTGGGTCACTATTCTTCACTCTTTTTCACTCTACTTCACTCTGCTCTTCACTCTTAATCAGATGGTGAATGAATTAGCTTTCTATTGCCTCTTTATAGACAATGCCCTAAGTGGTGTAATAAATTATTTTACCCACTTCTCGGTGTTCAAAGATGGATTTTCTCGGGTAACATACCAACTTCTTCCTCAGTGAAAATAAGATGCTCGGGGTAAGTGTCAAATCAATTGACCTTTCACATGTTCACTGACGGTGCTCGGTATGGAGCGAAGTCTACATTGTCTTTTTACATGATTACCGATGATTCTCAGTTTACATTAACGATTTAGATTTTATATGTTCACTGATGATTCTTGGTATGCATTGAACAATGAGATTGGATTCACAAATTCATAACAAGTAATACCATAGTGCATCTTTATTCATGCTAATTTGGCATATTATCAATGTATAATTGAACTGATCTAAAAATATAGCTTTGTATAGTGCATTTCCATACTTACTTGTTCTGCTTAGGCGGGGGTGGTGATATCACTAGATCTATTGGATAAGGTGTTGCATATTGTATTTCTTTGTCCAACATCATCAGTGTTTGTAGCTTTTCTCCACATTTTGTTTCTCATCTTTCTGATGTCTTCAATGGTGTTGCCATTGACAAAAGTGCTTGTCTCTATCACTCAGTCTCTAAAGTCCTTGCTTAGATGACCGACCCTATGACAATGTAAGAATGCCATTCCAGGGTTAGTCCAGCTTCTAGACCTTCTCATCCATTTTCTCATGTAGTCTACAGCAATGTGACCATATCTACCACATGCTATGAAATTTTTCCATGTGTTGTAATCCTAGACATATGAGTTACAGACTCTTCTCGGTTGATAAGAATTGTCTCATTCTTTTGGTTTCCATGCTTTCTTTTTCTTCTTCCCGCATTCAAGAGATGTGTGCCCATGCATTTTGCAAGGACATTATTTTTCCATGTAGGTTTCCTTCTTTGGTTGTTTTACCTTAGATTTACATTCATATGATTTATGTGCTTTCTTGTTACAGTTATAACAATTTCCTATGAATTTATATGTGGATTTAGGAATACCTTTAGCTTTTCTCCTACAAACATTTGATGTGTGGCCTGGTTTTGCACAGTGATTGCATGCCTTATTCCTTGGTCTTGGTTTTGTGTAGACATCTTTGCGATCAGATTGGTATGATGATTCTCCATGCTTGGTATACCCTAGACTGGTATTTTTGTTGACTCTTGTTTGTCCATTTAGAAAATCATCCATTCTTTGTGTACTTTCTTTAGATTTCTTGATCATATCATTGTGTTGTTGCTAAATCCTTACTTCATGCTTTAGTTTTTTATTTTCTTCTCTTAGCTCACCAATAGCTTCCAATTTCCCATTGAGTTCTATGTTCACTCAGTTTTCCTCATGACTCATAAGAACAATTTGATTGGTGATCTCATGATGATGTTCAGTAATTCTTTGTATCTCTGTCTCTCTTTCTTGTAGCTTTTTAGTGATCTTCCTTCAATCATCAATAGCTAATGTTCTTTCTTGTTCAGCTTGTCCAACATTTTTCATTACATCAATCATCATTACCATCTATGTCTCTTGACCGATTTGTAGTACCTTTACTTGCTCCGTTAGATGTTGATTGATTTAATTTAGACTTGTAATGCTTCCTTCATATGTGTCTAATGTATTGTTAGATGTAGATCCTGATGACTCAAACAAATTAGGTATCTCTTCTTCATGGTAGTATGTTTCTTTGCAAAAAGTTGTCATAACCTTTCTTTCATCTAGTAGCTCTCTCATCTTGTTTCTAGCTTCTTTATATTTCTCATAGAAGATCTATATCTACAACTTCTAATTCTCAATATTATTTTCTAGCTTATACCTTTCCATTGTATGATTTTTTCTCTCAAGTGATTTACATTTTTGCAAATAAGAGATCTAGCTCTGATACCAATTGTTGGAATAATGAAATGGTGTGTATTGAGAGGGGAGGGGTGAATCAGTACCCTTAAATTTTTTTATCAATTAACCTTAAATCCTTTAGTAATAAATTCCTTGCATTACCGACCATTGATGATTTTCTATCTTATGCATGTAATATCAAATCACAAACTTAATTTGCATGTAAAAATTCATAGAAACATTCATGAAATGTAATGAAACATGATACAAGATTTGGTAATACAAAAAACCCTTGTTAGAAGGTAAAAAATACGGTGGGGATGAAACCCACAAAGCTTTAGTATCTGCATAATGGAAGGTGTCAATTAAGGCTACAAGTTTGATCACTTCTGATGATCTTACCCTATTAGGACTAACATTTTAGACTGGTTAGGTCTACTCAGTTAAGAGATTTAGCAACACTGTTTAGTGTGCACTCGGTTAAGAGATTGACATAAGGTTTGTTAATTCCACCTTCTTAAAGGATTTCTTATATTTTCTACACTTGTTATAATGCATTAAAAAACACTTATTGACTTGATTATGTGAAATCTTGAATTTTTGAGTACAGATCCTTTGAGTTCACAATATGATGTATCACCTATAGTGATTGACTAATACATCTATTCTTCTTGGTAGCCTTGAATCTTGTTCTTTGTAATTGATTTCACATTTTTTTGTCCTTCTGCATGAAACTATGTATCTGATCCATAGATGTGCTCTTCGGCTATAATCATCATCACACATTCTTGTTTTGATTGATTATACATCTATTTATACAATGAATTGACCTAAATAGGTTTCATGATTTACTATGAAAACTCTATGATCAAAGGTTTACAACTTGACCTTGATATCCTAGTTTGCATGTTTACAATCAGTTAGACTGATTAAAACAATTACATGTGCTTTACTTGTCCCTCAAGAAATGTTTTTAAAGATAATATTTAAAGCTATAAATACAACTCAAGTGTTTTATCTGACGTGTAACTTAGGTCCACATTTATTGGAATTAAAGTTGTCTCTCGGTAGACTAGTGCTCAAGTTGCTCTGTAGTCTTTCTTCAGTGATGTCTTTGTAGATATTCTACTTCTTGGTTTTCTTTGTAGATTGACTCTCGATGTTCACTATGAACTTGTTTTTCAGGTTCCTCTGTGAACTTGTCTATTGGGTTCCTCTGTGAACTTTTCTATCAGGTTAATCTATAGGTTGTGCTCTTGGTTTACATTGTAACCTATCTGTCGATGAAAACTAGTTCTGGTGACCTCTATAAATTGTTGTGTTGGGTTGCACTATAACTTGTCTTTCGGTGATCATGTTACTGATGGTTCAAAAATTGTTTCCTTTTAATGAAAAAATATGAACATCACAAAACATGATGCAGTCGCAAAAAAAACCTCACAACATAGGTAAGAAGACATATCCTGAACAACAACACCTGAATCCAAACTTATTTGACACAATCATCAAATAATTCCTCCTTGGCTTCATCATGTTAATCCTGTTGACCTGTCAGCCTTCAATTGATCATAACTCACACCATACATATGATAATCCTGTGTGGTCATATATATAGCATCTAGAGACATCACTTATTATTTCATTATGATTGCACATACCAACTCTTACTACAAATTTGGATCCAACCTCTTGAACATACATCAATATAATAGGCACACTCTCAACCAATAAACACTAATTTGACATCAATGAAAAACTCATATCTGATCAAGCTATCATCAGATCTGCATCAAACACATACCATAATATACTCAACTTTATCTTTGCATCAGTTATGCCAACATCTTATCTCTAATATCTTTTTGCAAATTATAAATAAATATGTGTTGTATATTGATATCGGGCACAAGATAAGAAATCTAAGCATGCAAATATTTAAATATACCAATAAAGTCACTAAATTTTTCTTTAACACCTTGCTTACAATGCATTAAATTAGTCAAAGATATTTGAGGACCAATATTGTTTTGAAATTATTGGATAAAAGAATTAGCAAGGTTTTCAAAGGAATCAATGGAATAAGGAGGAAAGGAATAATACCATTGCAAAGCTTTGTCTCAAAAGGTCCTAGTAAAAAACTTAGTCATGAACCTATAGTCATGAGAAAAATTACTACAAAAGGTTTGAAAAGTTTTAACATGAGTCACAAGATCACCCTTACCATTATAAGTCTCAAGACGAGGAATCTCTACATTTTTAGGGATAAAAACTTGAATAATATTTAAGGACAAAGGATTAGAAATATCACATGTGGGAATATTAAATTTTGATTGAGTCAAGGAAGAAATTTGTTGTTGCAAGGAAGAGACAGTTTGAGCTAGTCTATTAATGGTGGAATTGGTAGAAGAGATGATAGGAGGAGAAATGTTAGAAATGTTTGGAATATTGTTATTTGAAAGTGGAAGGAATGTTTGAAGAGGCATGAATCACATTAGGAGCATTGGTAGAAGGGATACTAGAATATGCAAAGGGCACATTATGATACGAAGGTGCTGATGTGGGCAATGAAACACATGGGACACTTGTAGGTAGTGATGGAAAGATAATATTAGGAATACTTACATGTATGGGATTAGAAGGTTGAATTGAATTTTTTATAAGTGGTGGAGCATATGTGGAGGTGCTATGAATAGGAGAAGAGATAGGAAAAAATGTTTCAACATGTGTAGTGGATGAAACTTTTCCTAAGTATTAAGCACATTCAGACATGGATTTGACATTGGAATTAATAATATGTGAACTGAAACGCAAGAGGTGAAGACCATGTTCATCATTATTATAAATATTCCTTAAGGATTATAAAGTGGAAATTTTTTTGACACTATGATTCTCTTAAGCTAACCAATGTTCCATTTTTTCAAATTCTTGGGTAAGTTTGTTAATTTGAGCAGGAGGAAATTTTAATGCTTCATCTTCATCATGGGAATAACGAGAAGAGTTGTTCTCCATGAGATAATTAGGATCATGAGGGAGCATGTTTCTCTCATCAATATTCCTAGGAAAGAAGGAGGGTTCGGGATAAAAAGAACCCATGAGCCTATGACTTCTTCTAACCAGAATACTATAAGTTGGACTTAAGGTGATAAAGATCATAAAAAAAGGGATGCAAAGAAAGGATAATTTAATGCAATAGGAAATGAACTATTAATGTAGTAAAGACGCAATGAGTAAAAATTAGATCCTATGTCTAAGAACCACAATGAACATTAACAATGCATGTAATGAATCTATGTTATAATGAAAATGAAATCTAACTATCCAATAAAAATGATAAAGAAAAATGTAAAAGGTCAAGTTCACCAAAATGTAACATACAAAAGAGAAGGTGAAGGTGGTTATAATGTTAATTCACCAAATATTTTTATGCACATTAGGGAAAGAGAAAGAGGGATCCCCAAATATAACCTTCAAGAGAACCCAAATTAGATTATCACAACCCGAATGGATATAGGAGCACTAATGAAAAATTCAAGTCCTTTCAAGGGTGGATATCTAAAAGATCCCTTTTTCATTTTTTTTTTTATACTTTCCCTTTATTTTTTTTTATCTAATATTGATTAACGCCAATTGAAATTGTGTGTATTTGATTGAATGAACTAAGAGTAGTTGATTGATTAAATGCAATGCAAGTAAAGTAGAAGCACATGAAAGACCTAATCTTATATCTAAAATTAAGTTCTATGAAATGAAAAAGAGGAAATTGGACTCACCTTGAGGACTAGTAGAGGTCAAAAGATCATATCTCAAAATGGAATAACAGACTGTAACAGAAACCAGAATAGGGCCAGATCTAGAATTACGAAGTTGAAATATGCAAACTGTGAAAATTTGAAGGTCCTAGGAAGATATTGACTTGGAGGGTACAAGTCACACTTGGGTACAGGTTGAGATTTCCCTGTACCTGAACTATCCAAAAATCTGAGATCTGAATGTCCGACGGAAATTGTGACCCTAAATCAGTTGAATCTAATATGAAAGCTTGAAAACCTGCAAATCTGCCCCTACACACAAGAAAAATAGAATTTATTGGGGAAAGGGGATTTCCATGGTCAAGCCCCAATTTAGAAATTAACCTTGAATTGAAATACAATCATGTAAAAGAAAGACAAATGTAAATATTCACCTTTCTTGCCGAACCTTCATGGATGGATTTGAATCTTCTACCCACAAAGATGTATAAATTATTGTATGTAGAAATTATAATGTTGGATGTATTCATAAATTAAATATATCTAAAAGTGTCAAATCATAGATCATGGGTGTAAGTATTCTTGAATTCTTGAGTGGTTGAATGCTTGTGCAATGTTGATGAATGTAGATATCCTCCCTTGATGGTCAACTCCACTATATCCAAGAAAGAAGCCAGATCTATGGAAGGAAATGCATGTTTGGTTGAGGAATTAATGCCTTCAATGAATCCTTTCTTTTCTTGAACTCATTGAATGCACCTTGAACTTGATAGCTTGTAATTAATGGCTTGAGAATGTAATGGATCTTGTTTGCAAAATTGGATGTAGCTTGTGGTTCTTGAATGTGTATCAAAGATTGGCCTCTTTTTTAAATGAAGCGAGTAGGCATCCTTTTATATCAATTTCCTCTTTTTTTAATGAAGCAAGTAGGCATCCTTTTATATCAATTTCAGGCAAAAAAATAAAAAGGGTCGACTACACTGGGCGGGAAAAGTGAAAAACCCTAAAATGAGCCTGAGTTCCTGTAAACCTAGGGCCTAAAAAATAGATCAACCTTGACTTGTACCCTGGATATAGTTCAAATTTTACCTATACCCTAGGAGGCACAATCCACCAAAAAATCCTTAAGATCTTGGGGGTGCAAAAAAAACGGTCAGAAACGAACAAAAAGCTAGGAAAAAGTGACAAATCAAGCATAAATTCATCCATGTTCTAGGAGATTGCTAAAATGGGGCCTAAAAAGGTCTTTGAGCCTCCAAATTAATGGGTGCCAAATTTTAAGATGGTATAATTTCTACTCATAACCTCTTCCAAATCTTCCTATAATCTTCAATATTTTTGACTCATAAATTTGCAATAATTTTTCTTAACATCTACTCATAAATCTTCAATGGTTCACCTCATAAATATGCAATAACTTTCCTTGAGTTCTACTCCAAAAAATTTTAATCACAAAATATTCTCTTGTAACATTGTAAATTTCACCTCGTGAAATATCAAGTTTCATGACATCTTTTCTTAGCCAAATCAAAGTCTCCATGTAAACCTCTACTTTATTTAGTTGCCTTGTTACCTCTTTTATCCAAAATCCTAACCATGTGGACTATTTTAACTAAGGACACATGTGTGTTAAGGAGACATTATCATAGTGCACATTTGTCTTGTGAATATTCAATTTGAAGGTGGTCATTGGAGCACTACACCTATTTTTTCTGGTAGTGTAACTCCTCTTATTCTAGCTCACCAACGTCAACATTATTCTAGGATTATTTTAAGCTTGATGTTTGATATATTTTTGGACTTCTTAGCTACTTTCACGATCCCTTGGAATTTCTCTTGTTTCTTGATCATTCACACAAATTTCTACTAGTCCTTTTTATTTATCAACTTTCCATCACCATCAACGTTGAAGCTTTATCTCTCCAAAGCACCTATACTTTCCTTCTTTCCTGATGCAGGAGCATCCAAGGGTAGTTGGCTATCCTGCATGTTTGGGAGATTTGATGGAGTTGTGTGGACTTATTTTCATGTGTGAGGGATTTGGTAGAGTTTTGTTGACCTACTTGGGTCTTTGGTAATTGGTTTTTATGTATTTAATGGAACTTGGCATGGTCTTGGTTGCTTGGCATGGACCGGGAGGAGATTGGCCTTGCTTAGGAATTTGGTGCCTATTACAAGACATATAAGTAATTTTCCACAAAGAGTTAGAGGATTAAAATTTCAGGGATTGAAGAGGGCCTAGATTTCTACCTACGGTTCGAAGAATGAGTCCTAAATCATCCGGAGCTAGGAGATATCGCGATTTTACTAAGACATCTATTTTGGGCATTTAATTGTTGTTGTTGGCCGACTTGTGGCATTTAATTTCGGTATTTTTATTTAATTTATGTTCAAGGCTGACCTGTAGCTTAGATTGGTATAAGTAGGGGTTGTGGGGGAAGTCTTTAGTCATTCATTCATCCATCCTGGAGAAGAGGAAGAGGTAGAGAAGCAAGTTTTGAGAAGAGCTAGTGGCTGCGGCTTGGGGGA
>MU228456.1:1849791-1871249 GCA_018584345.1 Thuja plicata | reverse complement strand
TGTGGGGGAAGTCTTTAGTCATTCATTCATCCATCCTGGAGAAGAGGAAGAGGTAGAGAAGCAAGTTTTGAGAAGAGCTAGTGGCTGCGGCTTGGGGGACAAGGGGATTGCTTGGTGGAATTGCGAGCACAAGTTTAGATCTTCCTTGGGGGCTCCTACCAGTGTGTGGATCTGGACTAGCTAGTATTATTCATTCATCTTGGAGAAGAGGAAGAGGTAGAGGAGCAATTTTTGAGAAGATCTAGTGGCTGCGGCTTGGGGGACAAGGGGATTGCTTGGTGGACTTGCGAGCACAAGTTTAGATCTTCCTTGGGGGCTCCTACCAGTGTGTGGATCTAGGCTATCTAGGGTTTCATTTGGATCTTGTGAGATCTTATAGAGTTTCTATTGTAATTGCATTGTATTTGGCCGTAACCCGGAAGGCCTTATAGCCGGGCATGTTGGATGAAAATATGATGATTCTATTATGAGTATTTGCATTGTGTGGATCTATATCTCTGTATTGTTACTATATTCTATTGTGTGGATATTTGCTGGGGGCTAGGAAATCTCCATTGGGGATTCTCCTGCCTTGCACTGCATCATTTCCAGTGAGTTCTGGCTCCTTGGCATTAAAGGTGAGTCATCTCCATTTTGATTTCAATCCTTTTGATTTTATTTTACATAGCATGTCAATATTTTTATTTCCTTTGTCAGTTATCTACTATTATTTTATTGAATGCCTATCTATCTTGGTTGTCTATGAAAATGGAAACACCAAAATGAGGCTTTCACTTTAGAAGTCTCAAAATAATAGCCCTAATAATTTTCCTTGTTTGCCTTTTGTGTTGGCTTGAAGAGAAGAATAGAGAAGTGCGCTAGAAGATTTTATTGACAGTTGTCTTTGAGATAATTTCTACTTCCCTTGTCTCCAATACATGTCATTTCAATTCATTGCATTCTCTATTATCATTTCTAGTTTATTTAGTATTATGTTTAAGTGTTTGGCTGGCATTGTACATTTATGATATGGCCTCTATTCTTTGTCTATACAGGATTTGTGTGAGTCGTGTTGACATCCTAAATATGTTTTTTTATCCCTGACTCATGCATGTGTCCTGGATAGAGAACAAATAAATCCTATGAGTTGGTGACGGTGAGAAGGGAAAACTTTAGTGGTGAGTATTCACCATTTGGCAAATGTCTCATGTCACCAACCCAATATTTGGCGAATGTAATGTGTATATCAGGTTGACCATGTCACCCAAAATTTATAAATATTGGGTCAAATGCCCAGGCCCATCGCCCATTGGTTTATGTATTTTTATCCTTTTCTTTCACAATATTGCCAATGAAATTAATTATTGGACACTATAAATTGAAAATTTTTGCCTACAATTTCCAAAGCTTGTTGTAATTGACAACCATATTTTCCAATATGTGGTCAATTTTAAGGTTAGGGTATAGGTTACCTGACATTTGTCTCTATTCTGGATACTTTCAATGGAACTTTATAACTTTTAAAACTATCTTGAAATAGATTTGACATGTGTCTATATTCCAGAGACTTTTGGGGGAATCTTTGTCCTTTAAAACCTTGTCCCAAAATAGAATTCCTACCATTGATCTTGGATCATCCAACAGTTATAAAAACTAGGGTTAGTTCCTGCTAGAATAATGATGGTTTCTATGTATGTGTGTCTGTCACTGCAATTTTTTTCAATAATGAAAGATTCATCAAGATTTTATAGAATTTTCATATAATTGGAAAAATCGCCAGTACAACTAATATTTTTTTCCTTTCAAATTAAATTTTTTTTCCAACAATATTAATTTCTCCCCCCCAAAATAATGTAGGCTTTGCTAGTATATTACACCTTTTCCCAAGAGGGGGTTTCTTAAAGTTTTCCTTGATGGTGAGCTTCCCTTTGAATTATCATATTTTGAATTCTTTTATCATCTCATATTATTTATTTAATTAATCCTTTGTTCAATTAATCTTCCTAGCTCACCAAAGCGCTAGTTAATTGAGGTAGTCTTGGGCTATTTTTTCCTTCAAATCCTATCATCTCAAGGGTGGTGAATCCTCTTCTCTACATTTTGGTGAACCCACTTTACCTCTTCATGATAATTTTTTTAAATCTCTTATTCAAGCGATTATTGAAGTGTTGTGAGGCTCTTTTATGAGCTTCATGACCCAAATAGCCTTGTAGATCATCATTATTCCTCCTAACTAGTACAATCCTACAAGAATGGGTCCTACATTTATGGGGAATATGGATCCTAATGATCTTTATGGGTCTGATTCTTCCCATTTGATATTAAGAATCATTACTAAATGAGCCTCTTGATCTAGTTCTCAACATACTACTCCAACAAATTCCCCTTCTAAGTCTCCTCCTGCTATAGCCTATGAGTAAACTCTTATAGTTCCATTTGACCAGATTTAGTCTCTCAAGGAGAACTTGAAGGACTTTGAGAGTTTTCTTTGAAAGGAAAATGCTTTCCCTAAGACCAACTCTGTCGTTAAAAATTTGAGAGGGATGCTCATCTTAGATGGAAAAATCCTTGGGGTGTTTATGACATGAAGAAGAATCATGGAATTCCATGTATCCTCCAATTTACTTAATCCCCAAGACACTTAATCTGAGGCCATTGATTCACATATTGGGGTCATTATCCTTGGAGTATATATACATATGGTGGAAATAGGTCCTAATGTCAATCCCCTATCTGATGGTACCATTCCTAAAATCAATGTGTCTAAGGTTCCCTTGGGGTAGTCCATGTCACCACTTCCAAAATCTATGTTTCTCCTATTGGCACTAGTGTTAGTTGTTATACACTAAATTTTGCACCCTAGGTCAAGCTCTTGTAGTCTTGATAATCTAGTATAACATGGGAATCATCTCCAGGTTGTGGGACCTTTGCTAATTGAGATGAGACCTCCAGGTTCTAGGCTGGTTCCTCTTGGATAATCACCCAAATTTGCTTCTTATGCCTTAAATAAACTCTTGAGGGAAAATGGATAGGAGGAGATGTTGAAAGGGAAATAACTAAAAGCGAACTATCCTACTAGGTGATACAACAAAATTAACATGAAGAAAACACAGTGGCCACACCAACATGAAGACTCTTAGATATAATAGAACTCAATCTTTCTAAACAGGCTTGCATAAGTATTTCACAGAGAGGTCCGAAATAGAAAGATGCTATTCAACAAAATAGAAGATTTCACAAACAATAGCTTCCCTAAGAAATTTATACACAGACTGTGACCTTTAAGAAAATGTTCACTTCAGTAAATGGATGCAGAAATGAGACAAAATAGTTAGGGATGAACAAGATCCATGAACTACCTAAATCAAATCATCTACAATAGCATACAAAGATGCTAAAAAAAAGAAGGGCTCTAGAATCTACGAATTATCTGATATAAACAGGTGTGTCTTATTCATTAAGAGAAAATACATAAAGAGGAAAATCAGAGGATAGAAAAATGTCACAGATAATCCCCACAGAGTTTGGATTCCAATGAAAGATTACAAATTGCCAAAATTAGATGGCAGAAAGAATGCCTCAGATAACTTTTTCGACTGGAAAAATCTGACTACCAACAACTTCTAAAACTATTATATACATCCTCCTTTTGCACGCAGGCTTGGAGCAAATCTGATTCCCAAAATTAGGGTTGCAATTCATAAGCAATAGAATAATCAAAAACCCTAATACTGTCAATTCTGCTCATAAATGCATCGTGAAATATCTAAAATGATCTGATATGCCTTTGAATACCTTTACTTTTCCATAACTATGCTTCTGAGAAGTCGACTGATCCATCTACTTCTGCTATAATTTAGTTCTGTCATAACTCTGAGATCAGATATTTGAAATTTGAAATATTTTCATGACAATGGTCACAGCTGGCGCGAGATCTGCATCAATGGCACTGAAAATACCTTCATTTGTGTTTAAAATGTGACTTTAGATCCTATCTCTGATCTATTGCTTTTACTCATCTTTACTGCATAGACACGTGGCAACCTAGCGTTATGCCTTGAACAATAGATTTCAATAATTTTGTAATCAAGCCATTACACAGACCATTGGATCAAACAAGAGCTGCTTGATCATTACCCTTTAGACTTTGACCTTACCCCAAAACTCACCCTGACCTACCTTTAATTCAGGTTCACCAAATCTCTCATATCATTGAAACATTTCCTTTAACTCTGAGTTTCTTATCGAGACTTGGCGACAAGGTAGTCTCATAGTCTCCTTACCTTTCTGTTAACTGTGAGTTTGTCACGAGACCTAGCGACAAAGCAGTCGCACAATCTCCTATCATTCTTTTTAATTATGGTTTCTTCATGATACTTAGCAATTATATACATCCTCTTGGAACACGTGGAACTATGACGCATTGCCTCATAGGTTAAACATACTACATCTGGGCATCAAGACTTTATGCCAGTCGTTAGATCTTTTCAAATCTCCATGGAGATTACCTTGTATTGACTTCAAACCTAACCTAGTTTCAAGTCAAACCTAAACCATGGTGAACTGTAATCCTTTTGTCTCCAAGTCACTAGATCTTATCCTTAACTCTGGCTATATCACGAGACCTGGCAACTGAAAGGCTTTAACCTGACCCTGCCTAACATAAGTTATACCCACGGGTTAGAAAAATACATTGAGTCATGAGGTCTTCGGATCTTATGAGAATAGAAACTTTTATTGAGACCAAGCGACTGAAGCAAGTCTCGTCATCGCTAGATGATACAAAATATTAATTTTCCATTATGCGACTAGGAGATTAAAAGAAAATGTAAATGTGCACATAGAATTTAGGGAACTTAAGGGGCCCAAAAAGGTAATGAGAAAATAGAAAGGCATGGCTGAGAGACTAGGGTTTATACCAAATTCATAGGGTTTTTGCATACTTAGGCTATTTTTTATGAACAAGGTAAAAATAGAGGTCTGAAAAGATAGCAGAGGAAACAACCAAGACTAGAAAATTTATGGTCTTTCTCACAGGCTGAGCTCAACCCTTGTGGGAGCCACATTTACTCCACCTGTAGCCAAAATTCACAGAATAGGGAAATTTGGATAGCATTAGCATCTATGTTGTGGTTTGTGCTAGCATAAAATGTGGTACTTGTGCTATTGTCAGACCTAGCACTAGTTTTGGCATTGCTATTAGTTATTGTACTAGTATTGGTATCTCCTCTACCACTTATGCCTTTTTTATATGGATAATCTGCCTCCACCTCCTCCATCTCACAATCCTATCCTCAACATCATATTGCAAAATATGGGATAACTTTAGCAACAACTCAGTAATCTCACTATTTTTCTAATTAATCCTCTCTCACTATATTATCATTTAAATTTTATTTATATGTAAGTCCTTAACACCATCCTTCCCCAAGGGACCAAATCTTTGAATTTTTATCACTACAATGATGACAAGGATCCATGTTTGCGCATTGATTATTTTCTTACCTTATGCTATAACTATCACAATCTAGACTATGTCTTGCTTAAGTTATTCTCCCGATCTCTTAATTGGACTACACTAGAATGGTATATCTCTCTTCCATCTACTTTATGTAAACATTTAACCAACTGATGGATGCATTTTTCAAATAGTTCCAATCTAACATTAGCAAGAAGGTAACCATTGTTGACCTTTTTCATTGTAAACAAAATCCAAATATGAAAATAACTGACTTCATTTGAAGATACCAATATATATCTATGAAATTCCCCTATGCTCTGCTAGATAGTGATTTTAAAGAATGTTCATTAGTAATTTGCAACCAACATTGAGGGAATTACTTTCCTTAAATAGGTATCAAAATTTCACCAATCTTTGTTGTTCCTTAAATGGTTATTAGCATACAATGGCATAATTTGGAGATACTGCTCCAAATTCACATACTGATGCCTTTGGAGGTGCATCTTCCTTGGGTGGGTCCCAATATAATTTTTTTGTGGCTGATTAGATTACATCTCCTCAATCCATAGAGGAAACTATTTTGAGCCTTAATAGAAATAGGCATTAACTAAGTTAACTTATTCCTATTTGAGCATATTATAGAAATTGTTCAAAGAAAACTTGGTGACCCTTCCTAAGATCTTATCTCTTTCTAATAATAGGGCATACCCTCATTGGTATGATGGTTCACAATTCTACCAATACCACTTTTTACCTGACCATGAAACTAAATTTTTATGCATTTGTGACACATAATACAAGACCATATAGATAGTGGTACTATCTGGGTTGTGGATAAGAATAAAAAATCTAATAATCAGTGGATAAGACAAAGAGTGAGCTTCAAATCTATACCAATATATTTCAACCACATTATTCAGAATTAATTTTTGCATCATCCTTTTCTACATCAAGAGATTTTCCATACATGAACATGCTCACCATCACTTTGATTTTACTTCGGAGCCATAGAACTAAAAATATGGATATAGAATTCATACCTCTAGACTCACTCTATTGTGGAGATCCTTGTCCTTTATTCATCACTACTAAGATCAATGATAATATTATTAGAGGCATTATGGCTGATCCTACATATAGATTAGATGTAATAATTAAGGAGTTCTTTGTCATAGATGGGTTACATTGGGAAAGATATGACAAGTGTCAAGCTATGTACCATCTATACACATAATGATCTTTCCATTCAGGGTCTATCACCTTGATGGTCCTTGAAGAACGCAAGGTAGTTTCAACTATATTTTTTGTTATTCCCAAGTGAGACATGTTTTGTGTGAAGCTAGGCATCCCATGGATAATATCTATAGGGGTAATCCCCTCATTCATTCATAAATTTTTAAAATTATTTCATGAAGGCGTTATACACACTATCTAGGATACAAGGTATCAACCCTATGATTCACATGGAGGTTATCTCCTTGATCACTCTTATGTGCTTCGATGGTACTCTTCATCATGAAGATCTACTAGTCAAAGAATATAATAAATATAAAGCCAAGGAACTCTCTTTTAAATTGGTTCAATCTATATCTCCTATGTCTCCTCCTTTATTCACTTTTGTGTCTTTTCCTACTCCTATTTTGCAGAATGCTTCTGTTTCCACTCCCTCTCGATTAGAAATCAAGGGCAAGCATGTTCCTCAGGGTAGATTTCCTTCTTTGTTGAAAATAACACAATCCCTAGTCATGTCTTCTATTCATGCATTTGTTCCTATCATTGAAAAATAAAATGCACTCGTACTACCAAATTTTAAGACCTCTCCCCCTTTTGATTTGTCTTTCCTTGCAAATATACCTCACCCTACTATGTATGGTAGGGTTAAGTGGTCACTACATACTCTCTCCTCATAGTTAGTATATGTTTCTTAGTGTCTGAGGGTACCCCCTATTCCTCTATCATCTCCTAGAAAAAAAATGAGGAAGGGAATCTGCAATTGATCCTATAGATGCCTCTTTGATATCACCTCCCACTCCATAGAATGAGCCTTTTTTATCTTCTAGTGATGAAATTGATGATGTATCATATGGAGAAGGATGGTACTAAGCCTTCTCAAGATTCTCAACCTAATCCCCATCTATTGTGGAGCCATCTTGCACATGGGAGTAATAATTTTTAGTGGACAAGGGATTTTGAATGTGAAGTTTCCTTAAAGTTAAAGGTTGTCAATGATTCTCGTATTTTCTCCATTCACATCCACAACCACTTTTTCTCCCACTCTAGGTGCATCTATATATCATCTCACTTAATCTTTCATTTTTATTCCTTCCACTTCAAGGGTTGTTGATGGGCCTTTCCCTTAATAGTTATTTTTAGAGTAGTCTTAGTATAGCTAATAATCAAATCACTTAATTATTAGTCTATCTACTCTTTGCTTAAGTTTCACTTAGGCACTTTATATTTCTTTAGGGTTTCGCCTTTAGGGTTTCGGTATCCTTTATAAGGAATCACTTCTTTGCATTTCATTATCGAGATTGTAATTTGTAATTCATTATTGTTGAATATAGAAGCTTTTTCTCTCAACATGGATTTCCAATCTCTGGCCTTTTGGCCTCCATAGTATCTCTTCTCTCTTCTGTCTTTGCTTCTGTTTATGTGACAGTCATGCATGCAGGTGGTCTTGGGAGGATTTGCGTTTATCAAATCCAACATGGTATCAGAGCTCTCCTGCAGCCGGTTGTTCGTTCTCTATTGAAGCACAGAGGGTTTCAGAGGTTTTTTGGTAGTTCTTATTGGTTCTGGGGGGTCTTTGTTTTTTGAGGTACTTTGGACCAAAACCAACCTCACGATTGTGTCTAGAAGGCCCAAAAATCCCAGAATCCATATAAGGCACGTCCGATTTAGACACCGGGGCGTCTGGAGAAAATTTGTTGGCCTCCCAGGGCCGTATGGGCACGGTTTTTGAGAAAAAAATTAAAAAAACCTTTGTTTTTTTAATGTTTTTGGCATTTTTCATATGCGCACAGTTCTATTTCAAATGTGCCACCGCCGGGCCGCCACCGCCCCACCCGGGCCCGGCCTCCGGCGGTGCGCCTCCTGTTTGTTCTGCGTTCCCGCCACCAGCGGTGGCCCTTCTGCAGCGCGGCCCCCGCCACCTGCCGCCCTCTATGGCCTCTGCTCACCACCCCGCTAGCTTCCTCACCACCCGACACCCCGTGGCCCCCCCGGCCAGCTTCCCCGTCGCCCCTGCGGCCGATCTGCCGCCAAGCTCCTCTGCCCCAGCTCTGCCCCACCGGTGGCGGCCTTTTTCCAACCCCTGCGGGCTTTAATGCAAAGTGCGTGGTCATATGAGGGTCTAGGGGCTTCGGCCCAGCCCCCTGAGCGCGCCATGCACCCGGGGGCCCAATTTTTTAGCCCCAGGGGCTTATTTTTTGGTTTCTGAGGCCTTTCAGACCCTCTTGGAGTGTTTTTGCTCTAACTTGAGCATCCGGGGGTCTTTTTTTGACTTCCATATACCGTCGGAAAGCTCTTTTCGAGAAATTTCTGATGATGGAGGTTGGGTTTTTGGGTTCTACCATTTCAATAGCATTTTTTTCTGTTGAAGTCTGATGTTTGGGTTTGCCTTTCGGGAGTCATATCTAGCTCATCCGGACTCCATTTTTGGAAAATGAGATATCGTCAGAAAGCTAGTTTAGTGTACTATTCAGTTGCAGGGGTCTTTTTTCCAGATTCTACTCTAGGTTTTCTCTCCCCTGAGTTTGGCAGTTTATGCACTCTGGCGGATTGCTTGGGTTTATAGGTCTTGGGATCTCTTCTTCTGATTTTCTAGCTCACTCTTCTTTCTGACATCTGAGCTTGTATGCTTCTTCTGATGCATCTTTTTTCTGTAAATGCACTGAGATAAAGTGCCTACCTCTGTATATCTGGGATTTTGAGCACCTTGTATGGTTTTAGTACTCGCACTCTGTTATAAAGTGCCATGGGGGGTTATGATGCTTTTGCCATTTTAGGCGCATCCACCTTTGTCAAGTGAGCATACCTTCCATGACATTAGCCCATGCTGTGTGTCGATGACACCACCCTTTATCCTGTGTCTATACTTCTGTTGCACTGTTGGTGTTCCTGGTTCTTCTTCTACAGATGTTTCTGGCATTGCATTTCAGTGTTCCTGTCACCTCTCCCTGTTCAGCATTATGGGGGGGGTTCACCTGTTGGTTCTATTTCTTCCTGGTTCAATTGATCAGGTCTTTAGACATTGTCTTCTCTACCTGGTCATGCACTTCAGTGGGGGTTCCAACAATTTCTCCTGACAGAGTTTTCAGCTACATGCTTCAGAGGTGTGTCTTGCTCTATTCTTGTTCCTCTCTCTGGGACTTTCCCTAGATTGAAGGCTTGGTTTCCTTCATCTAGTTTATTTTCTTGTACTTGGGTACCTGATCAGGCCTTGTTACCGGGACCCATCTTTCCTGCTTTCTGCAGTAGTTTAGCTATTTTGCTTCTTCCTAAGTTACACTTAAGGGGGGGTGTTAGAGTAGTCTTAGTATAGCTAATAATTAAATCACTTAATTATTAGTCTATCTACTCTTTTCTTAAGTTTCACTTAGGCACTTTATATTTCTTTAGGGTTTCACCTTTAGGGTTTTGGTATCCTTTATAAGGAATCACTTCTTTGTATTTCATTATCGAGATTGTAATTTGTAATTCATTATTGTTGAATATAGAAGCTTTTTCTCTCAACATGGATTTCCAGTCTCTGGCCTTTTGGCCTCCATAGTATCTCTTCTCTCTTCTATCTTTGCTTATGTTTATGTGACATTCATGCATGCAGGTGGTCTTGGGAGGATTTGCGTTTATCAAATCCAACAGTTACAAGTCTTTATCTCTCCATCTCTATAGCCATGCCTCATCACCTCACTTCCCTTTATCCCTCCATTCTCCCAAAAATTCAACATGTTGCATAAATTGGTAATACCTATTGAAGTCATGTCTAATCTACCTATTCCATCTCTAGGCCCTCATCAAAATTTTCCTTGGGTCCTCAAGCGTGCTATAGTTGATGAAAGATCTCCTCCTCCATCATTCAAGCATAAGTTCAAGAAATTCCCCATGCCTAAATTTCATCATCATTAATTAATTCCTGCAACTTCTCTATTTATATTTGTGTTTGTGGTTGAGGAGGTTCTGCCTTCTCTAGATTTTGTCATGGCCCCTTTTCTAGAGGCAAATTATGTGGCTCCTACTTTTTTATTTACTTCCTTTGAGGTGTGGATGTTTGAATCTCTTAAGGAAATATAGGCATTTTCAACTATCTTTATGAGATTGTTGAATCCTACTTTGGTAGAGTTATTGGTTGAAAATGTCAAGGAAACTTCATCATTGGCTCTAGTTGCTAGTGAGATACTTGGAGTTATTTTGGCAGTTGTACCTCTTTAGGATTTCCCTCTCTCCTACTATGATCAATATTTTGAGGATGATGATCTACTATTGGAAGATCGTTGAGATAATCTCTCTTCTTATCCTTAGATTAGAGTGTTCCTACCTATTTTCTCATGTGCTTGTCTTTATATGTTGTGATCTTAGTAAGGAACCAAGTTAATCCATAACTACTTGAAATTAGGAGATTTATCTACCATACAGTTCCTCTTTTTTCCATCCTTCTTCTATCTATCATACCTCAATTTTCAACATTCAAAGATGATGCAAATGTTGGGTTTAACTGGAAGTAGTACTGAGAGGGGAGGGGTGAATCAGTACCTCTAAAACTTTTTCTTATCCTTTAATCAATTAACCTTAGTAATCAATTGCATATCCATTCCATCTCATCTATACTATCTTTGTGTGAGTTATATCAATTCATAACATTAATAAACATGTGAATAATTCATAGAAATATTCATGAACATAATTGACACATAACACAAGATATGATATCGCAGAAAACTCCTGTTAGGAATTAAAAACTGCGGTGGGGATGACACCCACAAAACTTCACTATTTTCAAAATGGAAGGGGCCAATTAAGGATTGCAATTTTGATCACTTATGATGATCTACCCTGTTAGGAGTATCGGTGGAGACTTGTTAAAGTATACTCTATTAAGAGATTTTAGCAACACTGTTAAGTGTGCACTCAGTTAAGAGATTTGATATAGAACTGTTAAATCCACCTTTCTTGAAAGGATTGATTACACTTTTCTTCACTTGTTAGAATGAAAGAAAATTACAAATTGACCTGGTAAGTGCAATCTCCTATTGATGATACAGATCTTATGTAGTTCACATACAAAATAATATCACCTTAACTATGATTGAATATTACCTCTGATTATCAGTTTCCTTTGTTCTTGATTCTGCTAACCAAATCCTTCTTTCTCTGCTTTGGTTATTGAAATTTTCAATTCAATCCATAAATGTTCTCATTCTATTCTCTTCTCTCTTCCACCCACATTCTAATAAATGATTACATCATCTATTTATAGATGGATTGATTTCATCGAGTTGATGATAAAAACAATGTTAACTCTAAGATCAGGTTTACAACTTGCACCTAGATCTCCTAGTCTATGTGCTTTAAGTCAGTTAGACTGATTAAAACACTTACATTAATGTTTCTTGTCCCTAAATAAATAGATTTAAAAATAATGAAATATCTTATAAATAGAATACCCTTGCTTTATCTGACGTGGAAGTCAGATCCACTTTTTGCGGGCTACAACTGACTTTCAGTTCCGTCTTTCGGTCATGCTCGACTGTCCTTCACTTTTTACTGTCGGTTGCACTAAATCTATTTCATCGGTTTACACTGTAACTTGCATTTCGGGTTCCTCTGTTAGGTTCCTCCTTAACTCTATGTATTGTGATTTTTTAGTTTACACACTTCCTTGTATCATCAATTTTCTCTATACTTAGTCATTTTCGGTGGTCTGCCAATCTGATCTTTGGTTTGCCCTTTACTGTCTTTCGATGTAAGCTTACCGAAAGTGTTGTTTGAATACTAATGAAAAATTAATGTCATCAATCTACCCCTTTGACATTAGTATAAAAAATTGATATGTGCAAAATACTAACAAAATGTTAAGTATATACATCATATATAATCCTTAGTCATTTAATGACTCCCCCTATATATATGCTGGTATATCTGTACATAAGATATATTTTCCTTATTCATATCACTATCCCTTTCTGAATATACATATACATATCTACCTTTTTCCCATTCTTACTAAGTGTACATAACATTTTTAGTGATATTTTGTACAAGTATCATTTCCCCCTTTATTTGATATTAAGGGGAAAGGTCAATTACCTTAGAGCTTATAAAAAATGTGTGAATGAGATGACTTCATGTCTTCCATCATTTTATCCCATTGCTCCTTCAGGTTTTCTAGAGCCATTTTCTCAAGTGTTATCTTGGCATGCATATCATAGATGCTATCAGCTACAAACATCTCAGGAGTTTCTATCAGTTGTCTTACAGAATTGATATGTTGTTGTAGTAGTATGAGATTTGGCAGAAGTTGAGCTTGTAGCTCAGTTACTTATTCTCTAAATCGTGTCTCTACTTCCCACAGCTCTTGCCTTAACCATTTTACTTCAATGATCTTTTCATAATGCAGTTTGACTGCATTTTCTCCATCGGTTGTTAGGATACTAGCACCGTTTGCTAGATCTGTATCTAGCTTAGCTATGTTGTCACTATTTTCTTGAGTGAACTTTTCAATTGTTCTTAGCTTTTGGATTAAGGTTATAGCTTCAGATATAATGGGATCTAATTCTGATAGCTTTACCTTATTTTTGACCACTTCTTGGCTGATGTTCTCTGGAATGTTTTGTTGATACTTCATTTCTTCTCTCTCCTCAATTGCTTTCTTAGCATCAATGTTTTGAGTTGTGATGGCATCGGTCAGGATAGCTAGTTGATCAATTATGGGCTTGCTTTGATCAATATCAACATCTGGTACAATCTAGTATAGAATGTCCTGTGTTGTCTCTAGTACCATTAATTCCTTATGTTGTTTCTTCAGCTTTTCTTGTAATGCCTTCCTTTGGCATATCTCTCCATATTCTTGCAGTGCATCCATGTCAAGTGTAGTAGGGTCACACTTCCGTATTTCATCAAGTGTAACCTCCAACTTGTTCTTCTTTGTCTTATTCTTCTTCTTTTGTGACTCAGTGGAGTGTAGCACCATTGCTAATTTTTCAGCCTTTTCATTTGTTCTTGATGATGTGACTTGTTGTGCATCTTTATTCTGCTTTGCATTGGTTTCATCTTGTTGGGTTTCTGTAGACATCTCTACATTCACCTTAGCATCATTGGTAGCACCTTTGTCTGTTTTCTCAAGATTTCCATGTTTTGGTTTGTCTCCTTCATTTGAGTCCTTTGCATCATCTGCCTTCGTGTTCTCATTCTTCTCTTGAGTATCCACATCTTTGTCCTTATCTACTTTTGTAACATTGCTAGTGTCGGTTACATTCTAAGTGTCTCCAATGTTTTTCTGATCATCGGTGTTATCTTTATTTACTTCTTCTCCTACATCCTTTGGAGTTTCCTTATTAGGTGATTTACTTGATTCATGCATGATATTGATAGCTTGTATCAATATTGGTAGTTTTCCTAGAATGATCACCTGTGCTCCATCAATTGTTGTGTCATGTTCATTGGTTGTATCTTTTACAACAGTGATATCTTAATCCTTATTGATTTCATTTATTGGGTCATCAGTAATGTTGATGACATTGCTATCGACAACATTGTCATTTGTGGTATCATCCCATATTTCATCTACCACATCTGCATCTTTGTTCCCTGTTGTATCATCTTCCTCTTTATCCAGTTCAATGGATGTATCATCTTTGTTTGCCTTATCAACATCTTGTTGTTGAAGGTCTTTGTCGGGGATGTCTTTCTCAACTAGCCTATTCATGATCTTGCACCATTTATTGTGACTATCCTTTTCAAGTTCAATCAACTTGACTTCAAGAAATTTGTATGCCCATAGCTTCGGTGAGAATTATTTCTTGTGTTTCTCTATCATTTCATGTATTTCTACCTTTTTTGACTCAGGCAGCATTAGAGAGACAAGTACTCTCTCTCTGATTTCTTTCTCATTTGCCAAAGCAAATGTCCAATAGGTGGATAATCTATCCAAGAGTTCTTGTGGTACATAACTTCCTTCAAATTGTATGGGTACATATTTGAAGTTATACATCTTAGCTATCATGGCTTCTTTAATTTTATTTTGATCTTCTTGATTTCTTTTCCCCCATTTTCTAATATGTGGATCAGTAATAGATCCATAATTTGCAATTTAAACACAAATGTCATCAATGGTGTCAGATTCCTTTAGCTTGACAATTTCTATCTCTCAGGCTTCATCTCACTTGGTATCCTCTATATCCTCTCAGGTTTTGACAAATTTTCTACCCTTCTTATTTTGTCCTCTCTTGGGTGCAGGTGCTTTTCTCTTATACGTCCTGAATTTTCATTTCTTAAGAGGTGAAGGAGTAAATTCTTTGGACAATTGGCTTCTGGTCCTTGAAGCAGTTGTAGTTCTTGGTCTCTTTTATGGTGGAGGAGGTGGTGATTCTAACTCTATTTCCTCTGAGTCAGTCTTTTCTTCATCTTTACCGACATACACTTGTTCTTCAGTTTCCTCCTCTTGTTCTATCTTTTCATCTTGCTCAACTTCTTTCTCTTCTACAGATAGAATCTTCATGAGATTCTTTACCATTTTGTCCTTCTTTTTCACTAGCTTTTTGACTACTAGGCCTGATTTAATTCTTTTCTTGGCCTCCTCATATGTTCCAAACCTTGGTTTGTTTTTGTCCAGTGGCTCATTGATTAAGGCATTAATTGCCTTGGTTGCAAGATCAATGTTGATCTCATATTCCAGTGGTTGCAACCATGCTATTCTTGCTACTACAAGTTTGATGTAAGTATGATCTATGTCAACCATGAAGCATATCTCATACTTAAATTGCTCAATGAGTTTCTCAGGGATTCTTACCCTCTTTTGCATTCGATCTTTGAATACATTAAAGTATTCGTCCATGACAGTTTCAAAATTATCTCATAGAGCATCTACGTGCTCATTGATTTGCACAGTTACCGGCTTGGTGCTGTCCCATTTTACATCTCAAATAGATAGGAAATTTTCTTGAAAATAAAATAAAATGCACATGATTAATGAGCCAAACTTATAGGTGTTTGACTTTGCATTCCTAATTGTCTTGAGATTTTCTTTCAACTGATTCAGGAGTAGCTCAGACAAGTATAACTATGTGCCTTTCTTCATGATTTTGTAAGTTGTATCCACATCACCTGATGAAATACTATTTAATTTTCTAGCCTAGAAGAATTTTTAACCAAGTACACATGCACCAAATTTAATTTCATCATCAGCTATGGTTGTCACTTTCAGTCCATGCCCATCCTAGTTGGCTCCAGTCATCTTTTCGGTCTTTTCCTTTGGTGGATGCTTGAGCACCTTTACTTTATCAGTTACAGGGTAACTGGTGACCGCATGGATGACATCTCGGGTGCTTTCCTTCAGTTCATCCAACCATAACTTGTTATTGTGCATTCTGATTAGCACTAACCAAATCTAGTCAGTGTTGAAGACCTTCAGAAACTTTAGGGCATTGGTAAGCCCTTTTACGTCAATGTTTTTTTGTTCATCCTTAAGTGTTGTGTCTTCATTACAAAGCTTCTGATAAACTTCTTCCATTTCTACCGTCCCAATCTCTGCAATCTTGTAGTGTATGAAGGATTGAATGTCCTCAACTAGCAAAACCCTAGCTGGTATACGTGAGAATGCACTAGCATTGTCGGGCTGTGAGGCAACCTCTGGATGATTCTTATATTTGGGTTCCTCACATGTATTGTTTTTGATGAGTTCAAATTCATCCTTCTTAGCCTTCTTAGCTTTTATAGATCATGATGTTGATACCATTTTCAAAAATTAGGGCTTCTGTGTAAATGCGTAAAGAATAGAGTTATCAGTCTATAGAACTTACTATTGTGTTTGCACATATCTTTGAACTATTTTGGAGTGCTTGGTGGTCGAGTCATGATCGCTCTGCAACTTGGTTTCTTTTTGCTCAAAATCGCCTTTGCTTGCTCTACTATGGGTGTCATGACAAATGAGTCACTCTGATGCCCTATTTATAGTTGTTACCCTAAAATGCGTGTAATAAATTCTCACCAACTCGTCGGTGTTTGAAGACTGAGTTCATCGGTGAAGACTTTATTACCATCGGTCATACTTACAATGTTTCTGAGCAGTCAAAGTTGACTTAGCCTTTACCGATAGGTTTTGGTAACATAGACAGCTTGTTCATGTGCTTTTTTACTGATGTGGGTTGGTCAATACTAACAAATTTTCTTATAAATGATGTCTCTCGATAAATTTAGGCAGTCTTAGCTTCAAGTGTATACCGACGGGTTTTGGTATATATGCCCGAAGACATAGTTTTCACATTTTTCAACAAGTATAACCATGATGCATCTATCTTATGCTAATTTGGAATTATTTCATCATATTATGGAACTAATGTAAATTAATAGCTTTAGGGTTAATGCAATTCCATACTTACTTGTTCTGCTTAGGTGGGGTTGGTGATGTCACCAGATCCATTGGATGGGGTGTCATCATTTGCATTGCTCATTCTAGCTTCATCATTGCTTGAAGCTTTTCTCCACATCTTGTCTCTATCCCTCTAGATATCTTCAATGGTGTTTCCATTGGGGTATGTGCTTGTTTATGTCATTCGGTCTCTGCAGTCTTTTTTGAGATGACCAACTTTGTGACAGTGTAAGCATACCATTCCGGGGTTAGTCCACCCTCTTGACTTTCTAGTCCATAGTCTCATACATTTTGCAGCAATGTGACCATACCTTCAACATGGTGTGAAATTATTTCAAGTATTGTAGTCCCATACATACTGATTACCGATATGCTTCGGTTGATATGGAGTGTCTTGACCTTTTGGCTTCCATGCCTGCCTTTTCTTTTTCTAGCATTCAAGACTTGTGTGTCCATTCATCTTGCATGTAGGACAATATTTATCCATGTAGGTTTCCTTCCTTGGCTATTCTATCTGAGACTTACATTCATATGCCTTATGTCCTTTCTTGTTACATTTATAACAAAATCCTATGAATGAAGGTGTAGATTTAGGGATACCTTTCATTTTTCCTGTTCACATATTTGATGTGTGACCTTGCTTTCCATAGTGTTTTCATGTAAGCTTTCTTGGTCTTAGATTTTTATAAACATTCTTTGGATTGGATTGATTTGATGATTCTCCATTTTTGGTAAAGCCTAGACCATTGTTGTTGTTGACTCTTCGTTTTCCTTCCAGAAAATCATCCATTCTTTTATTGATCCCTTCAGCCTTTTTTATAACTTCATTATCTTGTCTGAATTCTAACCTCATGCTTTAGTTTTTCATTTTATTCTCTTGGTTCACCGATAATCTGTATTCTGTCAATGAGTTCAACATTCATTCTATTTGCTTCTTGACTCATGAGAATGATTTGATTTGTGAGCTCATGGTGATGCTCAACATGTCTTTGAATTTTGAACTCCTTTTCTTGTAGTTTCTCTATAATCTTCCTCCTATCATCAGTAGCTAGTGTTCTTTCTATTTCATCTTGTCTAGCAGAATTCATCACATCAATCATTCTAACCATCTGGGTCTCTTGACTGATTTGAACATCTTTATTTTCTCTATCATATGTTGGTTGATCCTTTAGATTTGTGACGTTATCTTCTGATGTATCTGATGCTTTTCTTGTATTTGTTCCTGAATAGTCAAAGAAATCTGGAATCTCTTCTTCTTGATAATATTTTTCATTGCTTCAAGTTGCCATTCCTTTCCTTTCATCCAATAGCTCTCTCATCTTGATTCTAGCTTCTTTATACTGTTCATAGAACATTTGTATCTCAAGCTTTTTATTCTCAATATTCTTATCAAGTTTGTACTTCTCCATTGTATGATATTTTATCTTAAGCCTTTAAGCTTTTCCAAGAAGAGACTTAGCTCTTATACCAATTGTTGGGTTTAATGGGAAGTAGTACTAAAAGGGGAGGGGTGAATCAGTACCTCTAAAACTTTTTCTTATCATTTAATCAATTAACCTTAGTAATCAATTGCATATCCATTCCATCTGATCTACACTATCTTTGTGTGAGTTATATCAATTCATAACATTAATAAACATGTGAATCATTCATGAACATAATTGACACATAACACAAGATATGATATCACATAAAACTCTTGTTAGGAATTAAAAAATGCGGTGGGGATGACACCCACAAAACTTCACTATCTGCAAAATGGAAGGGGTCTGTTAAGGCTTACAATTTTGATCACTTCTAATGATCTACCCTGTTAGGAATATCGGTGGAGACCTGTTAAAGTCTACTCTGTTAAGATATTTTAGCAACACTGTTAAGTGTGCACTCGGTTAAGAGATTTGATATAGGACTGTTAACTCCACCTTTCTTGAAAGGATTTATTACACTTTGCTTCACTTGTTAGAATGACAACAAATTACAAATTGACCTGGTAAGTGCAATCTCCTATTGCTGATACAGATCCTATGTAGTTCACATACAAAATAATATCACCTTAAATGTGATTGAATATTACCTCTGATTATCGATTTCCTTTGTTCTTGATTCTGCTAACTAGATCCTTGTTTCTCTGCTCTGGTTCTTGAAACTCTCAATTCAATCCATAGATGTGCTCATTCTATTCTCCTCTCTCTTCCACCCAAATTCTAATGAATGATTACATCATCTACTTATAGATGGATTTATTTCATCTAGTTGATGATAAAAATAATGTTAACTCTAAGATCAGGTTTACAACTTGCACCTAGATCTCCTAGTCTATGTGCTTTAAATCAGTTAGACTGATTAAAACACTTACATTAATGTTTCTTTTCCCTAAAGAAATGGATTTAAAAATAATTAAATATCCTATAAATAGAATATCCTTTCTTTATCTGACGTGGAAGTCAGGTCCACTTTTTACGGGCTGCAATTGACTTTCAGTTCTGTCTTTTAGTCATGCTTGACTGTCCTTCAATTTTTACTGTCGGTTGCACTAAATCTATTTCATCAGTCTGCACTATAACTTGCATTTTGGGTTCCTCTATCGGGTTCCTCCTTAACTACGTGTATTGTGATTTTTTGGTTTACACACTTCCTTGTGTCATCGATTTTCTCTATACTTAGTCATTTTTGGTGATCTGCCAATCTGATCTTCGGTTTTCCCTTTACTATCTTTCAGTGTAAGATTACCGAAAGTGTTTTTTGAATACTAATGAAAAGTTAATGTCATTAGCAAAGCACTGGGGGAATTTAGGCCTTATTCCATGTTGAACCAAATTTTAATTTTATCTTTGTTTACATGTTCTCTTCTTTAGATCCAAAAACTTTAGAACAATGATGAGTAACTCATATGTATATATGAACACTAATTAATTTTACTACTAGGAGGTTCTTCTGACATGGAATAATCAAATCCCCCATCCCTTTTTATATTTTTTTGATGTGGGTATCATGTATCATTTTTTTAAAGATGGAATTATATTGAAACATCTTGGTATGTTACATGACACAACAACTTTTTCTCCTTAGAATTACTAGTGTTCCACTTTGTGAAACATTCTTAGGGCGGGCTATCGTATCTGCATTATCATAGATTTGCATTTTAAATTTTAATATTATTTTATATTTTACCTTTTTGGGGGCCAAACTACTACCTTATTTTAATTTGTTTCCCTTTAGGGGGCCAAACCACTATGCAAATCAATCATCTATATGTATCCATATCATATGGCTATCTAGCATAACATATCTTTCTACCCATACCAATGCAATATTTTAATTTTAGCGATCACTATCTCGTGATCTATATCTGGTCAACATTATTAAATCTATTTTGTATTAAAATTTTGGATGTTTTATCTAACATGTTTGACTGCACGTAACATGTTGTGATGGAATAGCTTAGCACTTTCTCATAAAGGTTTAGGTCTCTTTCCTAGGGGAAACTCTACATGGATAGAATATTTCCCTTCCCGGGTAATACCACAATAGTGGGTTACACTTTTCAGGAGGAAGAAATTTTCCCCGAAAAGCGTGGCCCACTAAAAAATGTTTCATACTTTCGATCGGAGCAACAAAAACCTTTCGATAAGAAGTGAGTAACTTCCAATTGAAAGTACCTAAAATGGGTACTTTCAATCGGAAGTTACTTTCGATTGAAAGTACCTAGTTACTTTCGATCGAAAGCAACCAAGTTACTTTCGATCAAAAGTAACTAGGTTTTTTTTAGCGGAATAAAACCCGCCAAAACAGTCATTTTGACTGTTTCGGCTAGGTTGAAAGTGATAGAGAACAGTGGCTTCCATTTTATCAAACGTCAAGTTATCAGGTTTTTCACATTTATAATTTGCATTTTTTATTATTTTATAATATATATTGTTTGTATATATGCATTTTAATGTTTTTTTATATATATTGTTTGTAAATTTGTATATATATGCATGTATATGCATATATATGTGTATATATATGTATATATGCATATATATATGTGTATATATATGTATATATACATGTATATGTGTGTATATATATGTGTATATATATGCATATATGTGCATATATATGTGTATAATGTGTATATATATTTATATATATATATATATATATGTGTATACATATATATATATGTGTGTGTCTATATGCATATGTGTGTGTGTGTGTGTGTGTGTATGTATATGCATATATATGCATGTATATGTGTATATGCATATATATGTGTGTGTATGTGTGTGTGCATATATATGTGTATAATATGCATATATATATATGTGTGTGTGTGTGTGTGTGTGTATATGTGTACATATATACATATATGTGTATATATATTTATGCATATATGTGTGTGTGTGTATATATATATATATATATATATATATATATATATATATGCAT
>MU228456.1:1799793-1823149 GCA_018584345.1 Thuja plicata | reverse complement strand
TGTATATATACACACATACACGTGTGTATATACACTCATGTGTATATATACATACATGTATCTATACTATATATGTACATGTGTGTATATACACTCATATGTATATATACATATATGTATATATACATGTGTATATATACACGTGTATATACATGTGTATATATACATTTTGATAGCAATATAATATTAACACAAAAATGGGAATGAATTTTCCTTCACAAAATAATATTCTCAATTCCAATTCCAATTTTCAATTCCAATTCCTAGTCTTGAGGGGGAATTGTGGAATGCTCAAAAAGGCCCAAAACTAGAATTCGCATAACCCTATTCCAATTTTTAATTTTGGAACCAAACAGGGAATTGAACATTTTGGGAATTCAGAAATGCCAATTCCCATTCAATTCCCATTCCACCCCTCAACCAAACGGGCCCTTAGTAGTTTTGTCGCACCACTATCACGTAGTTAGAATACGCTCGCCACCTTTTCTTCTAAGAAAGCTCTCAACAAGATCTTTCGCGGTTTATCAAAGATCTCTCCACAAGATCTTTTGCAGTCTATCCTCTCATGGTCAGTCAAAGCACAAGCATGTACTTATCTATTATGTTCACCACCTTTTGTTTCCCATTGCGAAGACCGAACTATACATAGATGTCGATTCGAAAATGATATGAAATATCATTCAGCTGTCATACACCAATCTTACTGCAAGTAACATGCTCGCGGGCTCCTTCTAGCATGAGTACCGTCGCTGCATGGTTTCCACATGGGTATTAACAAACCCCACTACCTTCGATAACGGTTTTCATAACCGTTTGAAACCATTGTAGACTCCATCACATTCCAGCGTTTGTAAACAGTTTTCGAATCCATTCGTTACTAAACAAACTGACTTTCATCGTCCCATGGATCGGGACTGATACAAACCGAATTTAAACAACTCAACAGACCCAATACCTAGACAAATACATGGATCATGCAATTATGACTGTCAATCATGCAACTCGATTCATTCATTATTGAATCCTTTCATAAAAACTGAAAACAAGAAACCGATAACATCCGAGAGTCGCAATTTACAAAGACTCATTCAAAAGTAAATCTCATTAATTTAACCACTGCAAATTACACTTTGCATGGCTCTCTAGCGGCAGCCAAAGAGCCCCAACTCTTTTCCCACTTTTTACTCTTCCTCTATACTCCTTTTTTTTTCAACTATCAGTCCCCTAAATCAGTTACATTACTCTCTCTTAAAAGAGATGCTCGGACAGTTATAAAACCGTTCCACTACTCGATGACTCGTCCTATTCCATTTGGATTTTGGTTGGAGAATGTCATATGATGCATTTTTTTAAGTACATTTTATTGCTAGGTGTCATGAAATTCAAAAGGGCTTTAAACATTACAATATTATAAAACTCGTCATTATTCTCTAGGTTCGAGATGCCTTGCATCATACCATAACTAAAATGATCCTCATTACTCTACTTATCTCCCTTTCACATCAATTGAAAAGGTTACTTGAGGTTGAATCATAATTTAATGAATAGATCCCCCAATCACACACTTCTTTTGAAGAACTTAGTGACTAGCGCTTGCATCGATGCAAGGTAAAGCTGATAGGAAAATGAAAAATTATAATATTATTATATAAATATATGATTCTATAATAGTAATTTATATTATAAAATATTATAGATAATATATGTTAATTAACTTATAAATATATTATATTTAATTTTAATATACAATTTTATAATTTTAATATTATAATAATATTATTTTAATACAATATTATTTGAATCTATGCTTTAAATTTTTTTATTTTCTGAATACTAATATTAAATCTATGTTTATCATAAATAATATAAGTAGATGATAATTTTTTTAAAATATTTATATTATTAAAAAGAATTAATGTTTTTGTTAAAATAAATAAATTGAAATGATTCAAAAAATATTATAATTAATAATATAATGATAAGAATAATAAGATTTTCATAATTATCATCTAATAAAATGATTTTAATGTTTAAAAAGATTAAAAGTTTAATTTAATTATTTCAATATTAATTCATTTATATCTGTTTAATAAAATATAATGAGAAAGTGTAAATTTTGAATAATGAGGTTTCGATCCTTCGATCAAGCTTGTTATAAATCATGCCTTGTCAATCCAATCTAAGACAAGGGTTACAGTTACATGCATCAATAATCTACTGTACAGGGCATATCGTGTAGATTTAATTTCAAAATTAATCATTATCACTTAATTTTTTCTTCAATATTTTAAACTTCTTTTTGTAATTTAACCTACAAGGCAGGTCTATATGCAATCAGAAAATGTACCTTCCATGTAACTTATTTCTGCATTTTTAATATTAAAATTTATCTCAAGTTGTAATTAGTCAACAAAAATTCCCCAGAGTTATATGCATCAATCACTCCAAATGTACAATCCCCTAATCACATTTCAATTTTCTTCACCATCACTTCATTTGCAGTATATAAATAAACGACATTCTAATAATTAAGCTTCCACAGTCTATGGAGGTACTCTCATCCACATATCCCTCCAGAAGCCTTGTTTACGACAACAGCATAACGAAATATAAAATATAAATGAAATTACATGATTTGAGACATGGATAAGAAATCTCATCCACATATCCCTCTAGAAGCCTTGTTTACTAAATTGAGTAATATTAATTAAAAAGGAAAAAAAACCATTAAAAATATAAATAGACAAACTCAAATTTGTATTTCTGGCAAATTACCTAATTTACGTCTATGGAGGTACTAAGTATCAGAATTTAAATTTAAATAATAACAATAAAAATTGTTATCAAAACAAAAAAAACTTTAATTTACTACCAAATTAGCAAATTCAACGCTAAAATTGAGAGACAGAAAATACCTGCTAGTTTCTTCCGTTGGCGGCTCTTCCTCGGAATCGATCCATTGTCGATTACGTCTCCTTCTTTTGAATTCATAAAGCACATAAATCCCCCAATCCAAACCCTAAGGGATAAAGACGGCCTCTCACGCACACTACAAGCCAAAACCGCAACAGAAATAGCAACAAAGGCAAGGTTCCAGAGAAGGTCCAATATCACTATGGGCTTTGAATGTGCCCAATCAGCCTGTCTTTCCTCCAATTGTTGCACTGCCGTTTTGCGCACCGTAATCGATGGTTCTCTCATTATTCTCCCGCTACTATGCCTCCATATGAACCGCGCCATTTGAATGCACCGAGGTAAATATATTGCAAAACAATTTGTATAATATACCAAAAAATGTGTTCTTGATATTGCAGGAAGGTGAAAATGCAAGTGGTGAATTTGTGGCGAATTGTTTTGAGGCTGCTACCTCTCTTTGTTGATCTCTGCTCTGCTTAACCACCTCTATATATGTCAAGCTTTAGTAGTTCTTCGTCCACTAAAACCGTAGCCATCACCACTTCTACTACTCTACCGCCCCATCCTCTGTAACACCTCCACGACACTGCCATGGATGTTGAAAATGAGGAGATAAAAATAATACATTTTTTATACTTTCTACCACATTTTGAGGCAACGAATAAAATTTTGTTACCATAATCACTGGCGTGAGACAACTTTCTGGTCAGAGGTTTCTCCCCAATGAAAGCCTATCGGTTAATTAAGTGGGATTTATTTGTAAGGGGATTTGTAAAAAATATATGCAAGTTGTTCCTTTGGATAAGTATACTCAAATTCACTTGTTGATCAACCACCTGCTCTCTTAAGAAATAATATTTAATTAGAATGTATTATTTTTGAGGGTACATAATGAGATTCTTTGACATGTTGATTACATCTCTAATGTTATAGATAATGAAAATGGGATGCACACCTCAACCTTAATATCCATCAAATCCTAATTAATCCATAGAACCTATGTGCAACAAGTTGTTGCAACAATATATTCTTGCTTTGTTGTAGATAAATTTTTTGAAGCTTGTTTGTTTAATCCATGGGGTCTTCATTGGCTAAGAAATACTATATAATGTGCGTTCATATTGGGGGGTTTAATTTCCCAAAATACGATGTAATATATTGTAAATATAATAAGTGCATAAGGGATTTATAAATTTAATAGATGAATACAAATATTATGAGGTATTTTTTATTTGACAAATTTCAGAAGCACACGTGAACTAGAAGCAAAAACCATTTTGATATTTTGAAATTAAAAAGAATTCCATAGGAAGTGGCTAAGCACGATAATGAAAAAACTATTTTGATATTCCAAACTTTGAAAATAATTTCCCCGGGAAGTGGCTAAGTAGAAAGTGGAATGAAACCTATAATTTCAATCCATTATGAAGATTTACAGTCGAAGAGGACCAAGGAACAATACTTATACAGGTATTTAGAAAACTTTAATCCCCTCCATTGAACTATTATTCTCATTCATTTGTTTAAATGATTATTCACATTCATCGATGTTGGATCATATGGAGATATTATGCATGATTTTATTGCCAATGTTGATGAGAAACGTTGATATCCATTTGGATATATTTTGTGCATATATAGCATTTTGGTATGTATTAACACAAACATAAACCACCATGAATAATACCAATAAAAATTATACACATGGGAGGTTTTAAATTCTCCTTTATGGAATCATCCATTCTTGTTGTGTTACAAAGTTTTAATGTGGTTCTTAAGAGAAATATGATTGTTAAAAGAGATCATGGATTGTTTTTAGTATTTTCAATGCATTCAAAAGGGGTTTTGGAAGGAAGATTATCTATTGTTGGTGAGAATTTGGGTAATTTATTTTTTAATATATGGATAAGTAACTACCAAAGGGGGTATCTCCCTTACAAGTTGATATCTACGACATCCATTTGGCTATGGTAAGGTCACCATTAGCCAATACATTGATCCTCTCAAGATAAGGGGTAGAGAAAAGATCACCATTGTTTGCCACAAAGTTGGAAAATGAAGTAATGTCTAGATCAGCTAGTCCTTCATGAAATAGAGTTAGGGATTGAGAAAATTTCTTCTTCTTGGTCATGGATCCAACATCAAAAAATCTAGAAATAAGCCCTTTTCATGGTTTATATTTATTTGCATTAGGTAAATTTGAACAACATGTTTATGCTCATCCTATAGAAATGCATACGTCATTCTTGAAGCCTTCTATAATGCTCCAAATGCCTAAACTAATATAGTAAATAATTTTTCCAATAAGACTCTATTGTGGAAGTGACTGAATAAAATTGACCCAATGACTTGCTTGATTGCAAGAAATAGTAATTCATCTTGTAGCTTGAACATCATTCTCAACTGACTATCAATGTTGTTCTCCTTGAAACTAGAAAAAATACCAAAGTGTATGTTTCCTACCATACTTCTCCTTTAATAAAATATTGCAATTTGATATGAAACTATGCACTCCCCACTCCTTTTATAGGCAAACCCCCTCTCTAATCTCCTCTTTAATCAAGGAAATTTTAATCTCCTTCCCAAAAAAGGGAAAAATCTTAGCATAATTTATTTACTATCCACTCATACCAAGAATATATGTACTATACATTAGATCTTAGGTCGTAACTAGATTAGAATCCATCCAATTTGGATAACTATTTTCTAAATTTCCAAAGCATGGTCTGTGGTGGGGAACCCACTGTAGCATATGGGAGATTTCCTATATTTTTAGAGAATAGTGCAGTTTCCCTTCCCCAAATAGTCCTCTTCCTATCTTTCTTTAACCAATGCCTACATGTTCTCTATATGGGACTAATTTTTCTTCCTTCCTCGATTATCTTCATCAGTCTCGACTATAATTTAGGATTATCACTAGCCTCTTCTTTGTCATCTTTATCTATTCCCAAGATTATCACTAGCCTCTTCTTTGTCAAATTTATCTATAATTTACACACTTAACAATATAATACTATTTTTGGTGGCTGGTACTACCTGCGCCACGCTACAAAAGACCTCGAGATGGAGAAGGTTTGACAAGTCAAGAGAATAAGGCAAGAAAAGAGGAGTGGAAGAATCATCCTTGAGAAGAGAGTCGGGAGGAGAAAAGAAGAAATCTGATCCCCCAAGGATGAAGGCTATGCCTCATAAATGGGAGAGCGGATCACTATCTCTGATGTGCCAGGTGTTACTTTGGAGTGATGACTTGGGAAGACCGCCTGTCAGAATTATCCTCTAAGCCGACATGACTTGTTATGGTTACCTACTTTTTGACACCTTTATTAACCCTTTGATAGTGACCGGTCAGCCTTGGGAACCGAGACACGGGTCACCTAAAGAATACAAAATTGTGGGATACAAAACTCTGAGATCTGGAAGCTTGCACCCCAAAGAATAAAGAATGCAACCGATACATGGTTGATGGAATTCTATAGACTCCAGAGAACTTTATTGTTCCTTACTATTTTTCAATGTCTCCAACACCTGGCTTATGCCGTCTTCATCTATATCTTTAATATTGTCCCATCGACTGCAAACAACCTCCAATTTTTTCGTACTTTATATTTAAAGGATGTACAATCCCACTACTAAAATCAAAATAATATTTGATGAGTTCATCATCCACAATTTCATGATAGATTCTAGAAAGTGTACAAAACTTTTGACAAATCACTTTCCCAACAAAAAAATTTCTTTACTAGTAACAATTAGATATTTCATATCCATTATTGGATGCATCTAGATTTCAATGTGATTTCAATCCACATGTATCTATTAACCCTTTGATAGTGACTAGTCGGCCTTGGGAACTGGGACATGAGTCACGTAAAGAATACAAAATTGTGGGATCCGAAACTTTGAGATCCAGAAGCTTGCGCCCCAAAGAATAAATAATGCAACCAATACATGGTTGATGGAATTCTCCAGAATCTGGAGAAATTTATTGTTCCTTACTATTTTTTAATGTCTCCAACACCTGGCTTATGCCTTCTTCATCTATATCTTTAATACTGTCCCATCGACTGCGAACAACCTCCAATTTTTCCTTAATATCTCTGGCCCCATTTCAGAATTTATCCACCATCTTTGTAGCATCATGCAACCAGATCATTATCTTAGATAATATAGATAGCCTTCCCTGGTCAAAATCTCTAGCAGGCAGATACAAGGACTCCATTCATTCATCAAATTTACTGAGGACGTAGTCTTCTGGGGTGCACGTTCCGATGGTGAAGGGATCAATTTGCAATATTCCAATTGCGAACGCTTGAAACAGGCCCAAGGGGTATTGAGCCACGGTCACTTTCTCTATCAAGGCCTTAACTAGTTCCTTGCATACCTAAATTTTGAGGACAAGTCTGGAGTACTAGACCTAGAGGGAATCATATGATTTGTCTCCCAAAATCCCCGCCTCTATGGTAGCTTCTTCTCTGATGTTGCGAATTTCTTCCAGCCTGGCCCTCTACTTTTTATACTTCATTAAATCTTTCTCCCATATAATAGCTGAGCCATTTTCCTAGTTGATAAGGGTGTCGACCCGATAAGGTTCTGGGAGGGACACCGCTAGAAATTGTCTTATGGCAGCTACCTACTCGGTGGCCCACCCATCTACAACCCATGCCTTCTTCTTCATGGCCTGGAGAGAATCCATGTCGCCCTGCGCAAGCAACAATCCAGAGGAAGGGGTTCCTAGGTGGATCTCGGCCAATGGTTGTGTAAGTTCTGCCATAAGTGCGAGGAGGTTGGCATTAGTCTCTCTTTCCTACTTCAACTTCTAGCCTTGCTTGATATATCTAGCCTCTACTGCTTTGGTGGCCTCCCTTATCAATTCCAGTTCACCTTGCTTATCTCTTCTCCCCAGTGCCACTTCTATGATGTAGTCTTTGGGCCTTACAACCACTACATCTACACCTAGAGGGGGTGTTGCGATAGTCACAACTATGTTGCCTATTGGACTAGTCCAGAGAGTATGGACTGTCCGTACTTTCTTTGGTTTTTGGGCCCCTACATTTCTGGCCATCATTTCGGCCAAGGAGAGCAGAGCACTTATTGTCACTATCGGGGCCTTCCTCTTCCTTGATTCTACCAGCCATTGGGGTGGCTATGGCAGATTTTCACTTCGGACCTAAGCATCCAGATTCTCCCTTGAACTTGGCAGTGTGTTCTCAGAATATACATTTTCTTCGAGCTCTTTCTCCTTCTCCTATTCTTGTTCCCCAAAACCCTTAGTATTTTACACCATACTGGCATCCTTTATTGTGATGTCTGGAACTTCTTCCTTAGCATCGATAGTGTTTGTATCTTTGAGGACCTCCTCGGCCCTCCCAGCATCAGCTGATCCTACATTTACACTGTCTGGGACTTCCTGGTCAATCTGCTGCTGTTGTTCTTCAGCTTCATTAGCCTCATCTTCTTGAACATTTTCCTCCATCAAAACATCTTCTCGAGGTGGGTGAGGTCTCTAGCCAAAGTTTAATAATGCGGCCACTGTTACTACATCACCAAATGTACTCCGGGGAGCCTGATCTCCTGGAGCGACCAAAGGCATTTGGAGCGTGATGATCAGGGGTATGGTTGATCCTGTGGGTCCAGGTTCCTTGACCATCAGTTGCTTGTATGTCATTTTCCTTGGTTTATTTTTGACCTCTTGGGCCGGTGCCTCTTCTTGCCTTCCCTACCCTTATTGTTCCTCTTGTATTTCTTCCCAGACTTCCTTCTCTGTTACAGGTTCTTGTTTCAGGATTTCCTGTTCTATAGGTATATCTTCCTTCTGCTGAGCAGAAATCTCCTCCACCATGTGACCTATACCTTGTTGAAGGTCCATGAGCTCATCCACCAAGAAAGTGTCATCAAAGTCATCATGTAGGGGCAAGGAGTCAAAAATATTTTCTAGTTCGGGAGAATCCGAACTGACATCAACTGGCGGCAATTCTAGCATATCGGGACTGGTGGCTGCGCTTGGTGTGGGGGTCACCTTTTTCTTCTTCTTTCTTGTCAGTGGAACCCTGGTCTCTAAAATGCTGGTAGACTCGACCTCGGTGAATGTCTGTCTACTCATCATTGCGGCCAATGACGGGGATCCCGCCGGGTGAGCAGATGCTATCAGAGTTATGAGGAGGCCAGAAGATATCTGCATGCTTATCTGTTGGCTAACTAGCCTTGCCGACTCCATTTGTTGTTGCAGTTGTACCATTAGAGGGGTGGGACCTTGGGGAGGCACCTTGGTCAGGGTGGCCTCTTTTTCTTTCCCTTTTCTCATGCTAGGTCTGGCATCGACAGAAGATGGGATGGCCTTTCTGACCATTGGTTTCTTTCAGGTGCTCTTTGGGCACACCCGGGCAAAATACTGGTGACTTGCTTCCAAAATAGGGTGACATATCCCTTCAATTATTAAGTCTTCAGGGGTGGCCCAGTCCACCGGAGGGAGATCTAACTTGTCTAACCCCTGCCCCTTGTATGCTGGGTCTTCCAGCGGCCCGTCATCTGAAAAGCCCTTCAGAAAAGTCTGAAGGTTGAGCACCTTCATGAGCCCTTTGGACATGCACAAATATTGTCAGGCCCAGAGATCAAAACTATCTTGGCAGTCCACCCAAAAATATTCAATATCTGCTTTGTGTGGCAGGGATGCCCGGGGAAGTGTTGTGGCAATCTTGCCTAGAGGATCATAGTTTTTCCTGGTGTGGTGGAATTCCACCAGTCCCGGGATTTTCAATTCATTATCTGCCTCCCTTGCCGCGGCAAGGATACATGTATAATTCCCGCATGAAAATGGGAATGGGACATTGATGACATTCTTAAATGTAAAGAAGGCATGCAGGTCCATCATCTACCGACAGAACTCTAAAAGAATAATTATGTCCCCGCAATATCGGGGAAGAAGATGGGGCTTGCCGGAGAAGCTGGTCACCCGAATATAGGTGTGGTGCTGGAACTGAATAAAATAGCGGCCATAAGTCCTGAACAGATTCATCGCCTCTTACAATAATCGGTACCCAGAATCCCTAGTTAGTGTTAGAATGTTTTGGTAAATGAAAGCATCATTTACCCGGCATAAATTCAGGAAACTGAGTTCCCATTGTATTTGGGGATAATGATCCCATGGTGTCAACTTGCCCAGCTCGTTTCCAAGTTCACCAACTATTCCCAATCCTAGAAAAGCCGGTCTTTGTTGGGCTAATGCCCATAGCACATATGATGTCATGTAAAAATTAGAATTTTGGATGACTCCCTTCAGCTATGTGTCCACGTGATTGGCTATGATAGCTGTCCAGTTGAAGGTTTGACTACGAGTGTTGATGCAGTAAAGAAAGTAATACATCCAGCTGAGAAATCCCGGGCATGGGGCAATCCAAAGATCCTGCACAAAAAGATAATGCCTACCTGAATGGACTCTTTGAACTCCCCGTGGGGAATTCCCAACTTCATCCTCCTACAATCCCTCTTTGGGAACTTCAGCCAGTGGCTATTGAGATATTGTCTAGAGATAAGAGCAGCATCCTCAAACTCCTACAATGTTTGGATGCAGTTTCGGATAATGGACCCATTGAACTATAGGATCCCCAGCCCTGAGGTGAAATTTTCTACGTCTAGGGTGACAATTGTTGCTAGATACTGTAATGGCTGGGGATCTAGAAGAAGAACAGTCTGAGTAGGTGCACTGTACAAAGTTGCCAGTTGGAGTATTAACTCTAGTGATTGCGCTGAACAAGGAAAGTTTTCCACCTTAATGATGCTGGAAGCGGTTAGCTAAGTGGCCAAATTGTCTCTGGTGGCCTTCAACCTGTAAACAGCTTGGATTAAGCCTTGCATTTCAGCCCAAAGTCTGGGCTCTATGTCTGTTATTTCCTGGACTTTGGAATCCACCTTGGATCCCATGAGAACACCCTCCTTTGGATATTTGGAGGTCAAGGGAAAATTTTCTAACTTCTCGGCCTTGGTTTTTGTGGCTGCCCAGGTGGAAGTGGTAGGTAGCTCTGGGCTATCAGGAGGGGTGATTACTTCAGACATCTTGATCAATTATCCACAACCTACAAGACCGGAGAACTCTTAGAACATGATACAAAAATAACATTAGAAACTCTGGGGAAAATCGTCACCACCCTACACCTGTCCAACAAGTGTTAGCATACATCAAAAATCTTAGAATACTTAGAAATGGGTGTGGGTAGGACTTTGAGGTGTCAAACCAAGTGACAGGAGGAGGTGCAAGACAAGGGATTGCTTAGGACCTAGAGTCTGGATAAACTAGTCGTTGCCGTGTTGATGTGGCCATTAGGAAACCGTACTTGGCTAACGTGGGTTGGCATGTGGTCACGTGACAGGCGACATAAAGGCATTAAAGGAAACAAGTGGGTTGACATGGGGTAAATTGAATGCCAGATGGGACATGGTTTGAATTCCCACTCATGGGAAATTAATCCCGCCATTAAGGTGCGGAGATAGAGGAGAGAGAAAGTTGCCATGGCTTGAACCAACGAGGTGTAGAGTTCAAGCCGTGGTGACTCCGTCTCGACAAGCTTGGAAAGGTGAATGAAAACATGACAGAGTGTGATGAAATTGATAGCTTTTAGAAGGATACACATAAGATATATACATGAATCTATAGAGGGCTGAAGGCTGAAACATATATACACTAAAATACATTATTTACAAATTGTTTACAGATTTACACAATATTTACATTAGGTACACGAACTACCCCAAGATAATATACATTGTATACATTAATTTACAACTGCACAAAGGGTAGACAACCCTCTGACAGAGCCAACCCACCAATGGGAGGTGAACCAAAAAACACAAAACACACAAAAAAAAGGAACTAGCAAAACCGACCAGTGAAACCAAAAAACAAAAAAAAAAGGGAAACAACAAGAACAGACAACAAGAAACCAGAGGACAAACCAAGGACCTACCTGGAAATCTAAAGAATAGAAAGGGAGAAGCACACTAGGAATGCTCTGCAAAAATTCCACCCTTGAACAATCATGAACAGACACCACAAATTAACTGGTAATTGACCACTAAGCACAGAACAACTCGCAACTTAATTGTAGTTTAATCGCCTAAGAATCACTCTGAATGCTCCAAGTGTTTTTAATCATGGTAAATGTTGAAGTGATGGGTAATTTCCATTTATACTCTTATGGGAAAAACAAGTTACACTCTTCTCTACAAACTCTGGAACAAGCAAACCTCCAGACTCCGGACCTGGGGATTCCACGTAACCATACCTTCTCGCAAGAAGAAGACATCGTGGTGGAGAATCCTGAAGTTTGGAATCTGGCTCTAGAAAGAACAAAAAACTTTGAGACTAGGTTCCAAAGGCACAAAAGATGAAAAAAAAAGAAAACAAACCTCAGGGGAGGAAAAGCCCGAAGAACAAAACACAGAAAACAGATAAAACAAGGCAAGAGCCAAAGCGAAAAGAGGGGACCCAACATTTTGCACACAAAATGTAGGGACGGGTATGTAGGGCATAATAGAAACATGACACAATGGATGTTGAAAAGTTGGAGTCAAGTATGGTGGAAAGTACACAAAACCATCAAAACAATAGAGAGTGTGGAGGAATATTGACCTTATGGAAAGACATGTTGTCAATTAGTGCCAAAACACTTAGTCATTTATATGATTATAGTGTTGACTGAGCCAATAGCTTGAAGTGTTACCCGAGATAAGAAGTTGCAGTGTCGAGTGAGAAGTTAGTTCAAAACACTATCACTTGAGTCACTAGTGTTACCCGAGTTACCATATCTAAGTGATCAATGTGACCCGAGTACCCAGTGTTAACTAAGTGCCAGAGTTGCCAGTTCACTATGTCACCCGAGTGTCAGTATATCACTTAAGTGAATTATTGGACCCAAGTATCATCATTGGGCCAACTTAGTTCATATTGTTAATACTATTTAATATGATAAGTAGCCAACTTGTAGAGGTAATTTATTTGGATAAGATATATATGTAAGATACTTTGTTTATCTAAATATATAGAATGTAAGAAGAAAAGAGTATGGGTATATGAATGAGAATATGAAGTGGTAGATTGATTAGAAGGCTACAACAGTATAAAGGAACTACAGAGACTCATATATCAAATTCATGTGATCAGTATTATTTCAAATGATATTATTCAACAAATCAGAGTTGCATAGCAGATCATTCACTGATTCATCCTAACAGGTGTATCAGTCAAAAGTCTTTAACAAGGTAGACTTAACAGTCCTTATCAAATATCCTAACAGAGTGCATACTTTATTATATTGTATAAATCCTTTCACTAGGTGGACCTAATAGTCCTTATTGTTCCTAATAGGACATACCATCAGAAGTGGTCAGTTGTAAGCCTTAACCGGCCAAATTTATCACTGCAGTACTAAATCTTGTGGTTACCATCCCCACCCCAGTTTTACTTTCTATTTGTAAGGTTTCTGGGTAACCAAATATTGTGTCAAGTGTTATGAATGTTAATTTATTTTATGTTCCATGCATGCAATTAGATTAGCCAATCTAATAAAGGATAAAAGAGAATAAGTTTTATTGGTTCCTGATTCACCCCCTCTCAGTCACCCAACCTACAATATGTTTCCAATAGTTGGTATCAGAGAAAAGGTTCTCTTGTCAGAAGTTTAACAACTTGAGAAAAGATCAAAGGCAATGAAAATATACAGACTAGAGAAAGCCATTGAAAATGAAAAGATAGATCTACAAGTGGCCATGGATCAAATAAAAAAACTCAAGGAGAAGCTCTCTCATTCCCTAAAAAGAAGAAAATATTTAGCAATGCAGATGAATGATAAAAGTTACATAGAAGAAAAAATCAAAGATTTATGTAAATAAATATTTTCTAAAGAAGCTAATGCAGCCATTGAAGACCTACTTGCAAAGAATCTCAATTTACATGAAGAAGTCAAAAAATGTTGAAGAGAAAACAAGAAATTCATTCAGTCAGAATATGTGAAGTCATCGAACAAAAGAACCAAGCAGAAAATGACAAAGAAGTGGAAAAAGAAGATAAAATATTGATAAGTATAAGATTAGAGGAAAAATAAAATGAAATCCATCATTTTTCACTTCAACATGCAATATGATAAATCAACTCAATAGTGCAAATAAAGAAGTTATCAATCTGAGGACTGACAATGAAAGATTGCAAAATGATCTCAATACTGAAAAGAAAACCAACAAGAGTATGATGAATTCACAAGTAAGCATGGATCAGTTGACAGAGAAAACTCAATTCAGACATCATGGACAGAGTGGATTAGGTTATACTGAACAAGGTGAATCCTCATAGCTAGGAGCTCAAAAGAACAAGAAACCTACTTGTAATCATTGTGGTAAGTTAGGAAATACAAAAAATAAGTGTTGGAGAAATGGGAAGTCAAAGTTTAATGGAAAATGCTACAGGTGCCAAAAACATGGACATAGGGCAAGTGAATGCATTGGGAAACCTAATTAGTTTGAATGAAAATGTTTCAATTGTAACAAACTAGGTCATAAGTCTTCCGAGTGCAAAACTAAGAAGTGAAAGCCTGCTGAACAATTAGCTAAAGCAATTTTTGGTTGGGATTACAACACATGGATAATATTTTGTCATTGTGGTGAATATGGGCACATTGGTGTAAATTGTGCAAAGACTCATCTCAGAAAAAGGAATCCTACTAAGAGATGTTATGTGTGTAAACAACTCGGTCATCTAAACAAGAATTTCATGAACAAAGAAAAAGTGGATACTAGTTTTGAGAAAGGCAAAGAAATGTTTTCTAAAATCAGAACTCAGATGAGTCAGTAGTGGGAAAGGAAGACTCCTGATAATCCAGACCAAAACAATGAAGGATCAAATGGAACCCAAAATAGTGAATTGGGTGGATCCACCATCTCCAAATAAATATGAAAGGAGACAACTAGAATTGTGCATACAAGCCATCACACATCAGTTCTAGATATGCAAGCAAGTCCAAATCTGCATATTGATGTACTAGGACACATTATGGTTCTAAGTGAGTTAGGATCTCAGTTATAATCAAGTTACTCAGGCTTAATTGAGTTAAGTCATGTTGTATGGTTTCAAAGATGCAAAGTTAGTTTTTGCCGAGATTCTGAGTAAGTCTGGGAGAACTACCTGAGCTGTGACAACTACCTTGTATGGATCATTTAATGAATACTTTATGGTGAAAATTCTCTTAAATGGTGAAATCAAAGGGTTATTTTTTACAGTTTATAGAGTGATTAAGAGCTTATAGTGATCCTATAGTGAATTTGTGTTTGAAAGTTTAAGTTGCATCTAAGTTTCATCAATCCTCTGAGTGTTATGGCATCTTCATCCAGCAGTAAGGTTAAGAAGGGATATGATATGTAAGTAAGGAATGTTGTCTGCAAACTGCCAAAGTTTAAACTTTATCCAATGATTATAGAGGAGACATATTTGATGGGATCATATTCCCAAATTCCTCCTAAGGTACTATTGATTCACGACATTTGAAGTTTTTATCATTGCAACATTCAACAGCTAGGCACATTGGAGTTGAACAAAGCATATAAAGCACTTTGTGTGGACAAAAATCTAAAGCCAGAACAAAAGAACCTCAAAGTTAAGGGTTTAACCCACATCTTGCATATAATGAAGAAATTTCAGATAAAATGGATTAGGTTTGTTCTGAGCCATGTTTATGACATGCATCTCTAGTTGGAGAAACCAGTGAAGATCACTAATTTGATGGTACATCGAGTGATAGGCTACCTAATGCTTGACAAACCTAAATCTACCAAAACCCTACCTCGAGATGACCTAGCCATGAAGACTCTTGTCGAGTGGGTGGAAGAGGTATGAAGTTGAATGGAGTCACTGACATGGAACTAAAGTTTGGAATTCATGTGATTGCACACAATATATACAGTTCTAGCCAACCAAAGAGTGTACCATGTAAGGCTGTGGACTTGGCATACAAAGTGGTCAAGAACAATCTGTCATTCGACCTTGGCGAGTTGTAGCTCATCCAACTGAGAAAAAATATGGTGAGCATCCGGGCATCCAAGACCAATCCATGTAAGTTTGGTTGACTCTTGGTCTGCATATTCTTTTATGTTTAGAAGTTTTTCCCTTCAAAAGGAATAGTTGTATGGAAAAAGGAAAGAACTATAGTCTATCAGATAAATGAATTTATAGCAGAATTGGGAGATAATTTTGAAATCATCATGGATGCTTACTTTGAAATTTTAAGAGAGAAAATGTAGAATAGATACAGAATTCCAAAACAATTGGTAGAGGACTATAAGGATGACATATGCTTCCTAGTTGACTGTGACAAATTATACATTCAAGCAGTCAAGCCTAGGGTTGCATGGGTGAAACCTCTTGCATATGAGGTTAACATTGATGAGATTAAAGACATCATTGAAGCTCTTGTAAATGAACATGTCAATCCTAAAGAACCATATTTTGGTACTTATGAAGAAGCTAAGGGAAAAATATCATTAGAGATTGAGATTCCAAAAATCTTGAAGAGAGGAAGGAAGAGAATTGAGAAGTTTAAAAATAAATATGGCAAATCATCATACTCTCCTCCCTTAATCACGGAAAGCCAAGGAGATGACATGGGGATAGAAGAAGATGAACCTGAGAAGGAAGAGGAAGAGGTAGAAGCAGAGCCTCCTAAGAAGAAGAGGCTATCCCCCAAGAAAACACCAAATTTCTCTACCCCTTTCTTCACTACAAGAAAACCCAGAAGATCCAAAAGAAAACTAATATTGCCTAAAGAAGATGAAGAAGAAGATAAAGTTACCTTCAAGAATCCACCACCTACATTTTAGCAGAAGATTGAAGAATTGAAAGGAGGTGGTGGTATGGGATCTCTCAAATCATTTAAGTATGCTTCCAAAACCAAGGATGAGTAGAATATTATTGAGGATGCATTAGTATAGAAGATGGAAAGATGGAAGTAAGATCCATCTGAATTGAAAATCCATATGACTGAAGACCTTCTCAAGGAAATCACCATTCACTGGCACAATGCAGTTCAGATTGAAAAGGACATCAAAAAACAAAACTTGAAGCAAGTCATTCCTACTATGACTCATAAAGAGGTAAAAGATGTTAACTAAGTATGAGAGTAATCACACTCCAATTTTTAGGACTTTTCAAATTTTGAGCAAGAAAATAGAGGATGTTGTGCAGTCCGCAAAAAAGATATGAAAGTAAATTTTTGTTGACAAGGGAGATGATAAGACAAAGGAACAGAGTAAAGACCCTCATGTAAAGGTCAGATATGAAGAGTTACCTGAGGTTTAGACCATTAAAGAATCTAATGATGAACAAATAGCAGTAGAAGTGATGGCATCTCTGCCCCAATCACCTATTCAGAGTATCTTACCTCTGAGAAAGTAAAATACCATAGAGTCTACATCAGGACTAATAGGAACTGAGAATCAAGCTCTACCTACTACTGGGCCAAGCCAAACCGAGTCACAGAAGGATACTGTGAATGTTTCTATAGTTAGCACTGATTCTACAGTTGGTGCTTTAAAAGTTAATGACTTACTCCAACTGAACACTGAGGACAAGGATGAGGTTGGAAAAGGTAAGGAAATTGCTCCTTCACCTAATCCCAAGGTCAAGGGTAAAGAAAAGGAAACAATAATTGATGATGTTGACCTTGAGGAAGATATTATGATTCCAAATTGGGATCTTTCCAACTTGACAGCCAAGTAGATGGACATCCTTGGGGAGCTATGGAAGAAAAGATAAAAACAACAGAATCTCCAAGCAGAGAAGAAAAGAAACAAAGTTCTATAGGAAATCAAAGGTATTTTCCTGGATTCACTAGAGATCCAAGTCAATGAGGAAGACTCCATAATGGACCAACTTGTTGACATAGTACATAAGTTTAATCATGATTTTAGTGGATAGGACAAATTACTACGGAAGGTAGAAAGAAAATTTTAAAATAAGGTTCTAGAGAATGTTGCAGGAAAGATTACAATAGATCAAGTGAAGTTAACAAATATCATTAGCTCTCTAGAAACCACTGTGAATAATGTTGTGGCATTATTTGTAAAGTTGAGTGACACTTCCAACTTTACCATGGAAATAAAGAACAAGCTGACAAAGATTGACACTCATTTGAAGGCAAGTGCAAACCAGTTGGCACTTAACCCTAGTTCAAGTTCAACACATTTTGTAAAGATCAAGTATCTGACTGATATGCAGGTAGAGATACTAAGGGAAGAAGAAAGAACAAGGGAATCTATAACATCTATACAGATCCAACTCCTTCCTTATATGGATGTCATGCAAACACATATTGCTCATGCAAAGACACTCATCCATGATAACAAATTTTCAGTTGCAGAGCTTATGATGGAGTTGTCTACAGAAATTTAGATTGAGTTGCACATCCTGAAGGTATTGCAAGACAACTGGGACAAGAATTTGTCTCAAATTTTGAAGGTATATAGCAGAGTTACAAAAAGAGTTCTGAGTTGTAGAGCAGAAGTCAAAACTGAGCAAGTACCCAAGAACATGGTAAGGGGGAGTTTTGACTTAATAGTTTGATCATAATTTTTTTTTTGGTATGATAAGTGTTTTTGTCACTAATGCCAAAGGAGGATATTGTTGACCTTATGGAAATACATGTTGTCAATTAGTTCCAAAACACTTAGTCATTTATATGATTACAGTGTTGACCGAGCCAACAACTTGAAGTGTTACCCAAACTAAGAAGTTGCAGTGTTGACTGAGCAATTAGTTCAAAAAAGTATCACCCGAGTCACCAGTGTTACCTGAGTTACCTTCTCCGAGTGATCAATGTGACTCGAGCACCCAATGTTAACCAAATGCCAGAGTTTCCAATTCACTATGTCGCCCGAGTGTCAGTATATCACCCAAGTGAATTATTGGACCTGAGTATCAGCATTGGGCCGACTTAGTTCATATTGTTAATACTATTTAATATGACAAGTAGTTGACTTGTAGAGATAATTGATTTGGATAAGATATATATGCAAGATACTTTATTTATCCAAATAGACAAAATTTAAGAAGAAAAGAGTATGGATATATGAATGTGAATATGAAGTGGCAGATTGATTAGAAGGCTACAATAGTATAAAGGAATAACAAAGACTCATCTATCACATTCAGGTGATTAGTATTATTTCAAAGGATTTTATTCATAAAATCAGAGTTTTATAGCAGATCATTCACTGGTTCATCCTAACAGGTGTATCAGTCAAAACCCTTTAACTGGGTGGAATTAATAGTCCTTATCAAATCTCCTAATAGAGTGCATACTTTATTGTATTGTATAAATCCTTTCACAAGGTGGACCTAACAGTCCTTATTTCTCCTAATAGGGAAGGCCATCATAAGTGGTAAATTGTAAGCCTTAACTAGCTAAATTTATTACTGTAGTACTGAATCTTGTGGGTACCATCCCCGCCCCAATTTTACTTTCTATTTGGAAGGTTTCTAGGTAACCAAATATTGTGTCAAGTGTTATGAATGTTAATTGCTTTTCTTTTCCATGCATGTAATTAGATTTTCCAATCTAATAAAGGATAAAAGAGAGTAAGTTTTATTGGTTCCTGATTCACCACCCCCCTCTCAGTCACCTAGCCTACAATATATTTCCAATAGGAAGGTATGCATAAATAGCGAAGAGTTGGATATGGATTTGAGTTAGTGGAATAAATCATAGTTGTTGATCCTAATGTATTGGCATTTTGGGATCAAAAAGTGAATAGTTTAATGGAATAATTTGTCAAGGATAAAATATCTCTCAAAGTATATTAAAAAATTAGAGAAGTTAAAATAAAGATTTGTTGTGAATTTTTTGGTATTGATTATAGAATAGAGGAAGTATCCATTGCATCATGAATAGTTTTTAAGTTTGGAAACAATCATATGAAAATAATGTCTCATCAACATCACATTTTAATGGAGAAAATGGTTAAAATCATTCAAGTAGCATAGAAAATAAGACATCAGTGGTTAGAGATAAATTTGAGATTAATCAAGAAATTAAACTTCTAGATGATTTTAACAAGATACAAAAGCCTAATTTTTTAATGGTGGTGGAAGAAACACTTACAGGCTGTGAGGATAAGATAAAAAAGTAAGACTGGAATGTACATGATGCAATAAATGGTCTTGTTTGGTGTCAACAAGTGGTAATATTGTCAATTCTCTAAATGAATGAATGAAATCAAATAAGAACACCATTACTTTAGATGAGGCTTCACATGATATAATTTTTTTAAGGAGTGGTACAACTGAGAGACCCAAGAAGCCTACTAATGACAAGTCCCAAACATTTTTGACTAGGTTCTTGGTCACATGTTCACCATATGTATTACATAGGGGTTCAATAAGTGTAGATCCTTCTACTTTATGTGTCTTAATAAGTTTGAATTTATTTTGAATATTATATATTAGAATGTTTACATTATTTGTGTTATCATGTTATTAAAGATCATTCATTTCCTTTGATGTTGTAATGTTGGGTGTATTGGTATTCCCATATCAATAGAAATTGAGAGATATTATACACAAAGGTCCTGATGGATGATCAAAGGGGTGGAAAATTATGGGCCATAGATAAGTGTACCAATATGATGATATAATATGAGGGTAATGAATATTGTATTGATGATATATATAGGTATATTCATTGCAAGAAGGATTCTGAGATAAGGATCTAATTTGAATCATTGACATGCAAATTTTGTAAGATGATTCTAGAATGTGATGGCTTTATGACATGTTTATATCATGATTCAAGGTGTGCCAATAAAAGACATCAGAGAAGGCTAGACTATTTCATGCAAAATAAACTCAAAATAGTTGCTAGGGTTTCAAATGCTAGCCAAAGATTAATAATGAGAGATATTTGGTGGGAAAAGATAAAGGTTGCTATAATCTCTATTAGAATGGAATCCCTAAAAGAGAATTTGTTTGAATCAACTGAAAGGAAGGATTTATTTAGGTTTTGTAAGGATGTGTGTGAGGCACATAAATAAGTAAAATTACAAGGTAAAGATGCAGTTTGGATTTTGTCAAGGATATCCTTCACAACCTAATGCATCCAAAGGTGGGGAGAAGGTATATTACATCCACTAAATACCTTTTCAAGATGATCAAATTATGGGGAGGCACTAGATTACATACCTTTATTAACTTGAATTTGGATGGTCCTTCAATTATTACATCTTTGAGGGTAGTTGGAAAGTCATTGACATACATCCTGGGGGAGCACAACTATATTTTTGAGGTAGTAGGAAAAGTGTAAGCTTCTTATAAAACCAAACATGCGGTATAGATGGCCCAATTATTGTGTACCTTGGTGCAAATGAAACTATTGTGAAAAAATATCTTAGGTGGGTAGGAAAAAGTGATACATTGGTGGGTTTTTGTGGTAATAAAGAACATCAATGTCAATCATATTTATTGGTGATAGTTGGTGAGGGTGTTATAATCTATGACATCATAATAGATTATTTTAAGAACACCATTATTAGCCACTATGCACGTATTATTATTGAAAACTATTTACATGAAAACACTCCTCATTTTGTTTTGGTTGCTCGTCCGACATGAAATAGGTTCAATGAAAAAAAGTCATCGACAATGGGAAACATAGAATTTTTGTGGAAGAGACATGTGGAAAATAATTTGGGACCTATTGTTGATCATTCCTCAAATTGGGGTCGAAGAAGACAACTTATGTTGATGAATATTGTTCAAAAGAAGGTATTTTATATCAAATTCCTTGGAAAGGGTGGAGACTAAGTGGGTTGTACAAAGGTTTCCATGTAACAAGATTGCATGACCAAGACTACATCCACAATGGAAAAAAACTAGTGAATCCTTTATTTAGCAGTTGGCAAGATTTTATATTAGGAGAAGAGATGATAATTTTTAATCTTGTTAGGATGGTTTATAATACTTTTAAAGTATATGATTGCAAGTTTAAAAATGAATATATAGAGAGGATAGATCAAAATAATTGGGGTTCGGCACAATGCATTACTTCGAGGCATCTTTAGAGGTGGTTGAAAGAGATGAGAAGTGCATCCTACTAGAGAACATTTACATAATATTTTTCTATCATTGGGTGAGTTAAAAATCTTTGAGTTTATTGTAGCAATGACAAAGAATTGTAGAGAAGATTTTGATGTAGGAGAAGACCCAGAAGAAGAAAAAAATGTATTCCTCTTTTAAAGAGGTGTCGACTCTGTTAAAAGGAACCTAATGAACATAAGAAATAGTTGCAATAATCTCAAGCTACTAAAATTTATCATTACACATATCCTCATGAGAGTCCAAGTTTAGGAATCCAATATCCACAATAACAATGGTAGTCAAGCCCATAGAGAGGAGTAGTTATTCTTGAAGCATATAGACCATTAAATTTTAATAATATCCTAGGTTATCCAATAGAATTTATTCTTGAGATTAAAAAACATGTGCTCATGAGGATAGCTTATCTAATCAACAATCAAACATTTAGAGGCATTTTTATAAATTCATTTAAGATTTCCAAATTTGTGCAGAAGATGTGATAATGAAATTTTTTGTAAGATCATTGGCAGATGTTGTGAGTCAATTTTTCAATTTGTTTCCCCCAAAAATAATTTTATCATGGGAAGAAATTAAGATGTGGTTTCTAAGTGAGTTTTACAATACCATGGAAGATAATGCACCCATCCTCACATTTCTAGTTTGTTCACAATAATACCTTTCATCTCAAAATGAGTTGCAACCAGATTATGAATAGGAATTGAAAAATGTTGATCCCACAATGTATATTAATTCATTGTTCAATGGCATAAGGAGACAAGAAGGAGATGATCCATTTTCTCTATTCAAAAGGACCGTAAATGTGTATGTGTAAATTCTAAAGTATTTCAGACCTCAGGAGATTAATGTTGGAATTATGTTATATTTGTCATCAGTGAAAACACTTATTCGATTCTGAATGCTTACCGAGCTCATCACTCAGTCCACAGCTTATACTGAGCATTCAGTAATCACCTTGGAAAGCTCAGCGGTTAAACAGTTCAAACCGAGCAGAACAGTAGTCACCGAGCATATGAACAGTTCAGTTGTGTTTACCGAGAAGAGCAACATGTATCGAGAAGACGGTAGTCACCGAGCTTCACCGTAACTACCGAGCCAACCGAGAAGTCAGTTACTACCGAGTCACCAGCGGTTACCGAGTGACACCATATCTACCGAGTCACCAACGGCTACCGAGTTCCAAGCTACACTTTGGGACTAGTAAGGACCGAGCTTCTACTCTTACCGAGAGCATGACGATGCCGAGTACTGTAGTGGATGCCGAGTATCAGAAGATCACCGAGCCAGCTTGAGGAACCCGAGCTTCTACCGACTCAGTAA
>MU228456.1:1772453-1792874 GCA_018584345.1 Thuja plicata | reverse complement strand
GTTTATGTGTTATGAATAATTATACTTTCATGCTTGCAGTAGATTAGATGAATGAATGATCAAAGTATATACATGTGCAGAAATGTTTTAAAGTTTTAAGAGTTACTGATTCACCCCTCCCCTCTCAATAACTTGGTTAGTCTTGATTATTTCCAATAGATTAAATGTGTCAGTTTCTTTCTTGAATTATATGACCCAATTTTGAAACTTCTTCCTAAAGAGTTCAAACCAGAAGACTTCTCTCAGATATCTAATTAGTTATACAATGTTGAAATTGTAAAGAAACATATGGAAGAGAATGATGAATCAAAAAATATTCATGATCGTATTATTGAAGATGTGCCAAATAAACATATTAATCAAACCGTAGGATCATTTCTAGTTGAAGAACTAATAATGAATGTAGGGCCTTTTGATCAATTAATCCCAAAGCAGGATGATATGATGGAAAGTTCACATACAAATGATGGCTCATCAAGTAAATGAATTGAAAAATGAATATGTTTTCTATCCAATGAATGCAGATAATATTCATGATTAGGAAATAGAGAATAATTGTGAACCTAAATAAATTATTACAAGTTCTCATAATCACAAATGGAATCAATTGTATGATACACATTGTGAAAATGAAAAACATACCAATCATGAGGAAGGTGAAGAAGCATGCTTTCCTGTCACTGAACAAGTAATGGATTCATCCATACCTGAATACTATGATAACACAACTAGTAAAATAGAAGCATGTATCAATAATGAGGTGAATGAGGAGGTAGGTTTTCTTAGCAGTGAACATATTTCAAATCTACTAGATATATAATATCAGAGGTATGCTCATAAGAGTAGTTCAAAATTTTTATGTCCAACTCATAGTGAATTTGACAAATATGAACAAAATAGAAATAATGATTGTGAACATGAATAAATTATTGTTGAATTTAATAATAATGAATTGTTTTAGTTATCTAATAGATAATGTATGTATCATGAGGCATGCAAAGGAAAATGCTTTCCTGAAAATGAATAAATAATTGATTTGTTCATACCTAAATTCCATGATGACACTATTGATGAAGTAGATACATGTATCAGTGATAAGGAAGAAGGAATGAATATATTCTTTAGGAGGATATTGAGACTAGTGTGAAAATTTATTGTGAGTAGTAGGTAGGAAATAATTTTCAAAAAAATTCAAATCCTTTATTTAATGAGAACATAAAATTTTTAGATCAAGGATATAGGGAATCAGTATGTGAGGACTCTCATTTTTAATATGGTTATAAAAGTGAAAAGTGCACTAATAATGAGATGAATGAAGAGATATCTTCACTTAATAGTGAAAAAATTTAAGATCCACCAACTGTTGAATGCCAAAGATATGTGGGTGGTGATGAGCTTAAATATTAGCTCAATGATTATGTCAATTTGATATGATTTTCCTGTCATGTTCTCAGATTGTGTCACATTTTGTGTCATGTACTTGGTTTTTAGTTTTCTTTAGTTAGCCTTATGGACTTGGTATCATACACCTAAAAATTATACTTTAAAATATTTTGGATGGGTCAAAGACACTTTTATATGGTTATATATACAATCTATATATATTAATCTTAATTATGGTTCAATAAATGGTTACTCTAATGATGGATGAATATATGTGCTGCATATGTTTTGTGTGTGTTAAAATTACAATACTGGATGCTTAATGGAGCAGTACAATAAGCATTGGTGCTCAAGGAGGTCATTTTTAGGGACCAAGTCAAATTAGTTCAGGGGGATCAACATGGAAACAATCAAAAGATGAGTTGGTTATAGCTCGTAGAGAAATTCAATAATTTTAAATGATCATTCTTAAGTATGGAGTATATCTAGGAAAGAGTGGACAAAGCTATATTTACTCCTGATGTACTTGACAGTTAATCATTCCTCATTTGATGGTTGACTCTCTTTATTTCTAGTTTAAGTAATAATTTCACCACCTATTACTTGTTGGAAAAATGGTTAACGCTCCCCTAGGGATTTGTGACAAGGGACTAAATGCCTCTTGTGGATTCTATAATTCTAGTGGTTGTATTGGGCATTGAAGGGTCGATATTTTGGTGCAACAAAAACCACACTTGTAACAAGTGGTATCAAATCTTGATCATAGGTTTTAATCCCCTTTGGTAATGCTAAGGATAAGATTGTTGGAAAAATGGTCAATGCTACCCTTGGGATTCGTGACAAGGGACTAACCACCTCATGTAGATTCTATAAGTCTAGCAGTTGTATCAAGCATTGAAGGGTCGATCTTTTGGTGCAACAAAAACCACACTTGTAACATTCCTTTGGGCGCAGATTAGTTAGAAGTAATTATTTAGATATTTTTGGTTATAAATAAGAAGCTAAAACTTCTTCAAAAGTTATCTCAGTCAGATTAAGATTCCATGTAATAGCATTTTCTAGTTTTCGATACAGTTTTAGTTAAGTCCCAGTCATGCTTTGTAATCAAGTAATTTTTGATGAATAAATAAAACAATGAATTTTTGAGGTCATAGTGTGTCACTGAGTCCTATATACTCATCCAAGGGGGCCCACTTGGTGATTAATTCCTTTCAATTTTAACATTAGTTTCCTTTAGCTTTATTTACAAAGTTTTAGAGTTTGTCTATTCCTGCAGCCACTGGGAGTGATTTCCTATGACACAAGTTGCAGCCAAGGTAGACAAAGAAGTTCATGTCTACATATCCTAAACTTTTTTATAGTGTTTTGCATAGGTTTAGATTTAGCATTTGAATTCTATCAAGAATTTGAATTATTTCCATTCCAAGCATTTACCTTTCATCATTTTTTTCCTTTAGTTATAGGATAGCATGGCCTTAGTAGGAACTTAGTGCACATACAATAATGACCCATTTCAAGTTCACATACCCTAGGTTGACAGGAAAATGGGCCTTCTCTGCAAGAAATATATCTACTCGACTTGGATGTCCAATGCTTGAGTTGTGTTTCATATCCTATTTATTAATCTAATAGGGAAGTCAAATAGGTGGGAATGATTTTGGAATCACATACATTCATGTTGACCATAATGTTAGGGTAGAAGATGGTTGTAAATGCAGCAGTATTCCTAGCAAAAAAGTTAAAAGTGGATATATGTATGTCAATGCATTTTTCAGATCCAGATGAGCCTCTCTTTGAAAATTGTTGTGTAAATATGAATGCAAATTTATACAATAAGTCACATTGTGATTTTAAATAAGAAATGTATTCTTCTTTTTTGTGGGATGAAAATGATTTTAATATGTTAGATCTATAAGATGTTGATTCTAGTGATGAAGCCTCAGGTTCAATTTCTTTTGGAAAAGATACATTTTATCTTGGGTATGATGCTAATGAAATTGGAAGTCAAATACAATCTGATTTGTTCTTTTTTCTAGTTGCTCAGTTAGAGAGCCACTATTTGGTGAATAATAGTGAGTGTGATGATTGGAAGAATCACAACAAATTTGGGTCTCATTTGATTGATAGTCATGGTATTTTCTGGTTATATAAAAAGCCTTTTCAATATGTGCTTAATTTTTAGAATGAAGATAGTAAAGGGTAAATCGGTCGCATTGAGTATATTAAAATGACTAAAGATGTTAGTGTGTTCTTTTAGGAAAATCTCCTTGATACTTTTAAATTGATTTTGGTGTACCATGATGAGAATCAAGTATATGATAGAGGCAAGCATTGGTTTTTTTAAATTTTTGGTGGCCTGGGGCCACCAAAAGAAGTTTGGACTTAATTATAGGAGATGAGTGATTGAGTATCCTAATGGATAGGCACATGGTATGCTTCATAAGAGAAAAATAGATTCTTTCTATGCCCACAAGGGGCATACATCCCCAAATAGAGCCATTGTTAGCACTGTTGCCCATTTTGTTTTCCCAGCTCAATAGAGTGGATTTGGTGATGTTTTTTAGATAGTTTTAAGGGTGCATCTTGGTTATTAACGATGTTTTTCCAAAAGAGAAAGATTCCATAAGGGAACCATGGATAGATATATATGTTTTTAATAAACAAGAAGCACACAACTTTGCAAGTTTGAAAGAGTGACCTCTTTATTCATAAATGCAAAGGAATAATGTCTCACACAAGCCGTGAGACTAACCGTGATATTCAAATGAAAAAGAACATATAAATTTATAGATTCTTTAAAAATGAAAGGAATAGGAAGAAAAGGGTGACTCGTCATTGCCTGGATGACGAGCCCAACTTGTGTTGCTTTTCCTTGTCTTCAGTCCTCTTGCTTGCCTTGCGTTGAGCCATTACTTCCTTGCTGCTCCATTCCTGCATATGAGAGAGAAAATGAGGATAGATCTCATAGATCTAAGCAATGTCAAGTCATCATATACTACATATACCCACATCTATAAAAATACAGTTTGATCTTCACATGCATAATGGCAACTAGCTATCACGCAAATTTGAGAAAACAAGAAATATCAAGAGGATCCATATGTTCAATGTTTATTTAACAGGTTTGTTCAAATGTGCACACAAAGGTGAGGGTTTTATTTCTTATTGCTTCATTTAAATATATCAGCATGTGGAAAAATTTGGGCTCCCACGAGTGTAGAGCCCAGCATGCGATCATGAAACAAAGTCATGCTATAGAATGTTAAGTCACAACTACATGATAGTTTAGATGATGAGATGCTATAGGAAAGAAATGATGTCATAATATTATTATTTTTAATAGCAAGAGTACATGAAGAGTGAAGTAGGTGCTATAGGTTTAACAAAAATTCAATGATAGAACAAGAGTAATCACAGTGACATTTAAGGAGGAAAGTTGGCATTCAAGAAAGCATTGCATGTGAACCACAACAGAGAACATTCGTATTTAGTGCTCAGATCAAAAGATGGTGCTATTTATTATTTAGGTTTAGGGGTAATAATAATCCAAGGACAATGTTATACATTGTGAAGAAGACTGCACTTTTATAAAAATAGTGAGCAGAAATAAAGAGAGATGTAGATATTTTGTGAGTTTTCCATGCTGGGAGCAGCACTAGCAGCCTAGGTGAGAGGAATAACTATAGTTTTTCATGAAATCAAGAGAAGTAGCCTTAATAGTGGTAGAGCATAATGAACAATGCATTTACCATGAGAAGGAGAATGTAGCTAACTGATTATAGCAGCAGAGATTGATATTTTAGAATAATCATTAAAATGACTTATACCAGTAAGACATATCTATTTCAAAAGTTGTGTGCTATAATGCAAAATAGACAACAAATAATAAAAAAATAGCTAATATCTGTGCAGTCTTTTCTCTCTAAAAAAGTTCAGATTTCTCATCACAAAAAATAGACTGGTGAATGTTATCATTCATAAGTAAAGCCATCAAATGCCTACATATTCATAGAGGCCATAGAAGATGGAACACGTTAAAGAATTAAGTCTGTTGTGTATAGTTTTAAAGTGGTAGCTACACATGGTTTGATAAGGTGGAATGAGTGGCACAAGTATGGAGATTGGCAGCCTACAAATGGAGGGTGGCTCGAAGCCATGTTTTCCAAATAAAAAGAAGATGCACAGACATGACCGTAGCCATAAAGGGGTCTAACAAATTTAAAGTTGAAGGCTACAGCTCGCACAAGAGATCCACAAATTTTCCAAAAATTCCAAAAATTCTTCTTCAAAGCCTCATTAAAGCTACAAAAAATTCAAAGATATCTAATATTTTCACATATTTTCTTAGCAAATTTGTAGAGTTTGGCTATGGAGCTCGATGATAGAATATATGGAAGAATCAAAGATATTTCTTCTTTTTCATTGCAAAGAACAAATGACACTCATGTATAGCTACAAGTAACCCAATGAAAGCACAATACAACAATAGTTAGAATATATAAACCATGACCAGTAGGAAAACCTTCATGGGAGAGGTTACAAAATGTTAAAAGAAAAGTGGTGAATGGAAAAGCTTCCATAAACTACGATGAATAAGAACATGTAGGGCTCATTTTTGAGCATGGAGTTAACATTCAAAGAAATGAAAAACAATGACGGCCTATGTATTTTATAGAAGGTACACATAATACACAACTCGATCCCTCAATTTTGAATTCATTAGATCAAAACTACACGTTTTGATTTCTTCTTAAGAAAATGGAGCTTCAATAATAATTTTCTTTGTAGAAAGAATGAAAATCTTACCTGTTAGATACATTGAAATTTGCATAAAAGCTCACAGAATTGAATGAACACAACCAACTCTTCATCAAAATCCCTAGACGGCTTGAGCAGCAGAGAGGGAAAAATGTGACAATAACGGGAAAATTATTTGTTTTCAGGGTTAAAAATCCCTAAATGGCTGACAATGAAAAGCATTTTTTGCCTTATTCTTTTCTCATTTATTTCCATGTAATGCTCCATGGGTATGGTTACTAAGTGTTTTAAAGTGATAGCTTTTATTACTAGATTTTTAGTTTTATTTCACCCTGTAAAAAATATAACAATATGTATTAAAATGATATTTATAAATCATTTAGTAATATTGTTTGTAAAATCAAATTTGGAATTGACTTTTAAAGTAGTAAAATGAATATCTATTTTCTACTTAATTTAATATATATTAAACAATATTACAATAATCATTTTAATAAATACTTATTATGTTAATAATATTTTTAAAGTGATTGCTTTATCACTTAAAAATATTATTAAATATAATTAGTATTTATTAAAATAATAAAATTATAAGACATTCAATAAATCAGTTAAAGTACAAAATAGATATTTCATTTTTATTCTTATAAGTCAAAGAAGATTTTTATCATGGAGTTATGACAAAGTACCAAGGTCATGAAAATAGAGTTGAAGGGGTCAAATGAGAGTTATTACATTTTTTAGGCTCCTTATGGGCTTGTTTGAAGGATAAGAATGCATTTATGGAGGGTATTTATGATGGTATTTATGAGGGATGACTTTGGGGACACCTAAATCCCTTTTTGGTGTCCTTTGAAGGGCTCAAAAGTGGATTTTTTCTTTGCATCCGACCTAGGAGTTATTGCTTGCATTTATGGTGCAGTTGGCTAAAAAATGCATAAGTATGAGTTGAGGCTTCTTTGTAAGAAGTTCTTCTTCCCTTTGGCTTGCTATTTTGTAACCTTTCCTAAGTTCTTGACAGAGGCAAAGTGGTTTTTGTAACCCATTTTAGAGAGATTATTCAGATTTGTAACACCTTTTGGTAGTAAAATATAGCTTGCCTTCTCTTTTTTCTATGTTTGTGTATCACATGTTGATTTCTTTTATAGATTTATACATCCCTTTACAGGTTGAAAGTTGTACTGCATTGGTTTCAGATTGTGAGTAAGTTTTTCTCCTTTTAGGAACTGGTTCTTTTAGTCTTCTTCCAAATTACTTATGCAGGGATTGTGTTATTGGGTTGTGTATTAGATATTTTCTTTACTAGTTCTTTTGTGTGTTGGATACCCGTTAAGTCTCAAAGATACAGTTTGGTGCATCACTTTTAGCAGTAGGTTTCATTTTATATTTCCTTCTAACCCTTTCCCTCTGAAAATCTTTAGTTTAGGTGAAATACCCAGGAAGCCGACCTTCTCTGGAGGTTCACTTCTTTCCGAGTTACCCACAACCTAGAAGTGTTCCCATGTATCACTAGATTGCTGAGTTTACTCAGCAGGGTGCAAATTTCAGTGATTACAGTTTTTGGCACGCTCGGTGGGACTGAGGATTGATTCTCAATTCTTTTCAGACTTTATGTTGATTTTGTTTGGTGTGGAAAATAGTAGTATCTTCCTTTGGTGGAAAGAAATAATCACACCTGGAAACTCTGGAAGAATATCTTATGGCTTCAGCAGTTCAAGTGCTGGTATGTTTCAAAGAAAATTTGGTTTTTTTCTATTTTTCTAGCTTTTTGAATGTTTCAACATGTCAAAATTTCATGAAAGCATATTTTATCATTCCCCATACCATGATAATATTTCCCATGCACTTCCCCATTAGCCATATACAAGCAACTATACCGTTGGTTTCACTAGAAAGGAGCCCATTACAACAAATCCCAAGCAAGCTCCATATGTTTTTCACCCACCCACCCCTACTCAAGCTTTATGGCAGCTTTCCAATGCATATCAGCAACCCCATGAGTGCCAGTTTATTCATAGCCATCATGGTGGTTCTTAGAATCATCCTCACCATGTTGATTACATGAGCGTAAAGGGTATACTATTAAACTTTCAAGACCAGATGCAGTGTATTGACAAGAAACAAGAGTATAGATTGCAGCCGGATGAGTGGGCTTACCAGGCTTATCAAAAAGAGCATGATATGGAGGCACAAAAAAGACAATAGGATGAGGATCTTGTGAGGGAGTTGGCCATAGAAGAGGAGCAAGTAAGATTGTTACTTGCTCGAGCCCAAGAGCTAGAGGCTCAAGTAACTTCTCATGTTCCCTATTTCGTACCGCCATCATTTGAAGCAATGAATCAGCATGTTATGGTGGAGATTCCCAAGAACAAATTTCTAAGTTTTAAGCCAAGTCCACTTCTAGAATCCTCCATTAAATATGCTAAATATGAAATTCCTAGTTTTAGAGGATTCCTTTCAATGTAAGAGAAGGTAATACCCACAAAGGAGTAGTCCACCACTCTGCAAGAGTAGTCTATTTAGGAGATTTGTGTACCCCAAGAGACTCCTCAAGTTTCTCAAAGTTCTCTGAGTCGACCGTCTTGTCCTACCACTATTTTCCTTTATCCTGGAGGACCTATTGTTTACTGAGAGGGTTGGTGTAATGATAAAAGAAAAGGTTTTGAGGAAATATAAGAGAACAAACTTGTAGCTAATGAACTTTCATGTGATGAAGATAAAGAGAAATCAAAATTTTTGGTGTTGAGGGATGACTGTAATCAGTTGGGGAAGTAAGGCATAGAGCAAGAAAGTGATGCTCAACCTGAACTCTTGGTTGATTTATTCAATGAGCTTCTATTTTTTGTTGAAGATAAGGAATACATGTCATTACCTATGGCTGAAAGTCAATTGGGATAGAAAGGTAACCATGAGCAAGGAGGTGATGGAAATAAAAGTTTCATTTTCTTATTTGATGAACTCCCTTCTTATGTTGATAACGATGAGGCGAACACAACTATGTTCACGCTAACAACCAATTTGGCACAAAAAAATGTTATTAATAATTATGTGGAGTTGTTGTCCCCCAACAATCAGTATGGTAATCAGCACGTGAGTCATGAGGAAGGACATGAAGGTAATCAATTTTTGTGTCTTGGGGAGCCAGAGGGTCATTCAGTTGCTCATCAAGTTGAGCTGGATGCTAATTCATTCTCCTTTCTTCAAGAAGCGTATCTAACATTTTGTGTTTCTCAAGACATCCAAAAGAACTATCATGCTACTGAAAATGGTATTATTCAAAAAACAAAAGAAGATGTAGAGGAGGATGTGTTCTGGGATGAACTAGAGTTGTTTTTCTCAGACCTTGATACAAAATGAACATCTCATAGCTTTGAAAGTCATGAACAATAGGAACATAATTTAGAGGCAGCCAATTCTCAACTAGAGCCATCTAATTTATTTCATTTGGATCAGAAAAAAAGTGTTGAAGAAGCAGTCCAAAAGCCACAGGACAGCAATAGAAGCTCTAAGTTTGCTCCTTAAAGAAGATTCATTGTTAGGCATTTATCTAGGGTGGAGGACAACAAAGAATCACTCATCATGTTGACACCCAAAAATGAAGTTCTAGATGGAGACAAGGTCAAAAGAGAGCATGTTCAATCGATTGATACCCTCTCAAGAAGCAGTGTGCATGCACATTATAAAGAGGTTGGTAAACTAGTCTATGACTTTCTAGAGGAGTTATAATATTTTGTTGAAGTTATATCCAGAGTATATCTTCCTCTAGCTGCCCATGAATATTTCAATCATTGCAAATTGAGGAGAAAGGGAAGTTATTTTATAGAGCCAGTAAATTGATTTGTTTAGCATTGCCTCACTGCTAGTTATTTTAGGGTAGGGTAAGTTTCAAGTTCAATAAGTGTTGTTGCACATATATTAGTTGCAGTTTTTATTTCCCCTAAGTGTTGGCTTCACATTTAGATAGTTGTTTCTAAGAAGGGGAAAGATGTTGAAATGAGCTACAATGGCATAAGGTAGGCCTCCATCATATGAAATAGTGAATACATGTATTCATTGTTGCACATCATATAGACCTCCCTCATAAAACTCTAATTAACCCCAACAGTTTGTAGAAGATGTACTTTTGTTTCAAACTTATTCTAACCCATCAAGTAAACATATGTTATTCATGAAAATGAGTTTACTAATTCACTATCACAAATCATACACATATACTGGATGAATTAGAAGAGGTTATAGTTAGGAGGTGAGTTGCAATAATGAAAAAGGGATGTGTTTTTCAGAGGTTTGGCCATATATGTGACTCTGTTCCCAATGGATATTATAGGCAGCTAGTCTCACATGCTTAGCCGGAAAGAATGACACAGATGTTGCCAGAAATGTTACCCATTTTTATTTCCCAGCTCAATAGAGTGGAGTTGGTGATTTTTTTTAGATAGTTTTAAGGGTCCATCTTGGTTATTAATGATATTTTGCCAAAAGAGAAAAATGCCATAAGGGAACTGTTGTCAATCAAGATTGTACCTTTAGCTTGATTTGGAATCTAGCTATCCTGTCGAAACATGGAAATGTTCTCCTTGATGGGATAGAGAACGAATCTCTAGATTCTAGGTCAGTTCCTATTGGATTTTGAATGTCACCTTAAGACTGATTTTTATGGTTTTGGGAAAAGGGAGAAGGATAACTGAAACTAAATAAACTAACTAAGAGGCTGATACACCAAATGGATTCAAATTCATTCGAATTATAAACTAACCCCTACATGACATACATCACTAAGATCTACAATAACATTCACTCTACAATACATAGGATGACCTAGAATTCACTATCAGGGTTTGTGCCACTAATGGTAATAACTCTGCCAACACACATGTAATTTTTGCAAAAGGTTTATTCTTTACAACTTAGAATAGGAATAAGAATTAATTCACTAACCTATGATGAAAGACATAATACACTTAAATTCAGAAAGGTTGAAAAGGAATAATGTAAAAACTCAGAAAATATTTATGAATAATGGGGACCAAATTTATTATCTTCAAAAAAAAATGTCAAGGAATGTATGCACTCACTTGATCATAATCTATGTCAAACATGAACTGGTGGCTACAAAATATGTGAACAAGATGTAAAGGAACAATATAGGAACAATATGCCAACTAATACCTCTTATTCCCTAAATTATGAACCCCTCCAAATGAATAAGAAGCTCAGATATATAGCCCTTAAGGCCAATTCCAAAAATGAAATTCCCTCCAAAAATTACTCCTCAAACAGAAAGATAACCCTAAATTTAAGGCATAAATGATGCCCTAAATATAGCCCCTAGTGTTGGTATTTTCAAAATATATATCTTTTCTTTTAGAAAATATACCAACCTAATAAAAATTACATCAAAATATAATCAAATTGAAAATACCCTAATCTCATAACACATAACCCCAACTACATAACATGAATCCCTAACCCCATAGTACATATAACTTTAATAATTATTTAACCCACAGTGCCAAACTCAACACCTTAAGGTCAACATGACCCAACTCGATGCAAAAATATCCATTTTTGTTACTGGCTGAGTCGTTGTGGTACTTAGACAGGCTGTCATGACATTTGGGGAGGTAGTCATGCACTACAGTTGGTCTGCAACATTTACTTCTCTTTGACAGTGGACTTCAAGATTTACTAAAAATTGGCATATTATTTTCGCATTTCATTTTGTAAAGCTGCATTTGGGGAAATTTTTAGGGTTTCTTGCTCATACTGCTGCCATGTTTGTGAATTTTGCAATGTTTCTTGGCTTCCCTACTCTTCATTGATAATCTGGAGTTCACCATGGTTATCTAGGCATTGGTGGAGTAATTTTGAGCTTTCATTGGTTGAAAACTGTAGCTTTACATTCATTTGACATCTAGTATCACCTTGCTGTGAATATACATTCATTTGTTGAACTCGGGCTTTAACTATGACTGGAAGTGGTCATTTTTAAAAGGCTCAAGCTCTGGAGTCATTTTCAGCTTTTGGGTCATTTCATGTAGTGGGCAATATTTAGAACTCAACCTCCTCATTTTGTGATAATCGATTTTTAGACTGGAGTTTTCTCATGTGTTGCTTATGTATGAGCAAGCTCTACTTCTTCACCATGACCTTTAACTGCTCTTTACATTCCATAATAAATGGTGTTTTGCATGCATATCTTCACTTAAGAAGATCAAGCTTCTTCTAGTTGAACTTAGGCTAGTTTGGAGATGGGTGTTTTGAAGTAGAAGTCAAAGAGCTCAGGCTCTTCTTTTCAAACTGGTGTGCGAGGATTTTGATGATCTGGGTTGTGAAGATAAGTATCAACTCTTCAATACCTTGTTAATCATTTTGCATTTTTTGATTACTTACTTTGATTGCGGATATAAATATGGAGATGATAATGCAGAACTATTTGTTTATGCCACTAGACTTTACACCTATTTGCAATAAGTATCTGAGTAGTTACATTTTGTATTATCACCCCCTTTTGATAGACGACTGTCAAATTTAATGAACAAAATAGGGCACATGAACATTTATAATGTCTTCCACTTGGATTCTTTTTGATAGACACTTAATCAATGGCTAATGCCATTATTTTTGTTGATTTGTTTGGCTAATAATGTATAAAATTCTTGTCAGCTTATGAAGTTTGATCCTGGCAAAACATCTCTATTTTGACTTAAAAATGCTCGCAACTTTGTTGGATTTTTGGGAACTCTAAACTCGATCATGAACTTGTGCCCTACACTGTCATTTTGAGATATGCATTTTATCTTATACAAACAATATTATTTGTGGGGTTTGAGCATGGGCTCGTGACACCCACAAACAATATATATCTTTTACATTTAATCAAGTTTGTAATCATCTTCAACAAGACATTATGGTTACATTGGACACCCTGAAAAATGCATACATTAGACCTGAACTAAGCATGAACAAAATAGTGCATGTGGACACTTGTGTTATCAAATATCTAGTCATTAATGAACAAAACATCAACTGTTAAGGCCTTTGCTGCATTTCAAATTTTATCACAACCATCTATTTTATGATAGAGCCATCATACCACTATCCGCATCTAGAATAGTAGTGAGAACTGTTGGAATATGATTAGTGGTAATGATTTTGATATTTTTTACAAATGCCCTTTTTAACCTTGAATAACTGGTACTGATACCCTTGTTGCATAATATGTACTTACACTTCAAATATAAGAGGCATATCCACTGTTATGGCACAATTTGACACCACTTGATACTGGCATAAAATCACATTTTTTAATAATAGTAATGGATATTACTCATTTGTAATTTTGACCTTCACTATCAGAGCATTATGAATCTTCCTTGCATTTGAAACTTGACTGCAATAATTATGGTTGTGTATTTCTAGTTAATGACAAAATTACCAGTGACAAATACACTTACCTCCTCATTTGGGACTGCGTAGTTCAATCCTTGTTATTTACTATGTATTTGTGACACTACTCATTAATTTTGGATAACACCAGTAATATTCTTGTAGTTTGAACTTGAATTTGGAAAGAATGGAAATAACACCTGTTCAAATAAAGGCACAGTTACCTTTTGTCGTCATTCAATTACTGATACAATGTTGATAATGCACTTCTTGACCTTGATATACAACCTTTGATCCTTACTATTGCCTCTATGTATGGTAAATTGTGTTGGACTTAATGGGAAGTAGTACTGAGAGGGGAGGGGTGAATCAGTACCTCTAAAACTTTTAACACTTTACCCAATTTATCATTAGTGATCATTCAATTCTGATTTTACCAACCATTTTTTTTATTCTTTCTTATGTAGATATTGTTTGTTAACAATCTTTACAATCATCCATAGAAACATTCATGAGATTAACAAACACATAACACAAGATATGATATCGCAGAAAAATCATGTTAGGAAGTAAAAGCTACAGTGGGGATGGCACCCAAAAAACTTCACTATAAGCAGAATGGAAGGGAGTTGGTTAAGGCTTACAATTTGATCACTTCTGATGATCTACCTTGTTAAGAGTATTGAGGTGGAGACCTGTTAAGATCTACTCTATTAAGAGCTTTAACAACACTGATTTAAGTGTGCACTCAGTTATGAGATTTACAATAGGATGGTTAAGCCCACCTTTCTTGACAGGATTTCATTAGTGTACTACACTTGTTAGAATGAGTGCAAATGTTGACTTGCCTCTATGCAATCTACTATTTCTAATTTATAGATCCATTAAAGCTTTTAAAATTACAATATCACCTTAAGTGATTGATGAATACCTTTTCTCTGCTTGTCGGTAGCCTCTATTCTATTCTTGAAAACTAAATTGATTATGTTTCTGTTCTTCTGCATGAATTCTCTGTCTGGTCTTTAGTTTCTCTCTATGGCTACTATCTTCATTGAACAAAAAATTCTATTCTGAATGGGTCAAGCACCTATTTATACAACTTATTTGACCTATCTTGGAATTCATGATTTACAATGTTAACTCTTAGATCCAAGGTTTGCAACTTGACCTTGATCTTTAGTTTGCATGTTTTAAAGCAGTAAAATGAATTAAAACAATAAAGATTACATTTCTTCCTCCGCACATAATGGATTAAAAAGCAAATCAAGAAGCTATAAATACAACTTTAGTGATTTATCTGACATGGAAAGTCAGATCCACTTTTTGCGAGATGTAACTGACTGTTGGTTTGAACTTGGAGTCTGTCGGCGTTCCTTGTCTGAACTGTTTATCGGGTTCCCTATATCTATCGGGTTCCTTTCTTTGTTTTTCATTGGGTAGCACTGTTGATACTTCGTTGGGTATCCTTATATTTTGTCATCGGGTAACACTTTGACAGTGTTCGTCAGGTAACCTTAGTGTTGGATAGTGTTGTGCCCTATCTGTCGGTTTAGACTAAACCGATGGTGCAGATCATGTTTTTCTCTAAGTATACTAATGGAAAAAGATAATGCCTTCAATCTTCCCCTTTGACATTAGTATAAAAAACTGATATGTGCATAATACTGAAATTATTACACCATGTTTATTTCCTTGTCATAATATGACTCCCCCTTTCTATGTGCATCAGTATAGTGTATATATATGTACACGTATACTATTTGATTGTTGTATGTACATTAGTTTCCCTTTCTTTTTCTTCCACTATACATTATTTCCTCCTTTTTCTTGAGGTGATTTACATATCAACATTATTTCCTCCTTTTTCTTGAGGTGATGTACATATCAAATTTCCCCTTTCTTTTATACTGATGACAAAAATGTACAACTTATAAAATGTCAAAAAAATGTGACAAAGATGTGTAACTTACAATGTGTCAAAAACATTAGAATGGGTAAGTTTGATATATTCTAGCAGTTTCTCCCATTGTTCTTTCAATTATTCGAGTGCCATATGTTGCAGCTCGAGTCTTGCGTGCATATCAAAAATGTTATCTAGGACAGACATTTCAGGGGTGGCAATCAGTGTATTTGCCTATGTCATATTTTTTTGTAGCAGTGTAAGTGTCGGTAAGAGCTTAACTTGAGGCTCATTTACTTCATCTCTATATTTAATCTCTGTAAATTGAATGTCCTGTCTCTTCTTTCTAGCCTGTATTATTTGTTGTTTGTGCAATATAAGTTCTTCTTTTGTGTTGGCTAGATTTTGTGCACTGGATTGAAGATAAACATCTATTTTTGCTATCTTGTCTATATACTCCTTAGTGAGTTGATCTAAGGTGCACAATTTCTTAATTAAGGTAATAGCTTCTGATAAAAGTGGTTCAATTGCACTTACCAATTCAGAAAGCTTGACCTTTTTGAGTGCCACTTCCTAGCTTATCTTCTCTGCAAGCTTGAATTCATACTTTTGCTCAAGTCTCTCTTCCATAGTTTTCTCAGCATTGGTATTCTAAGATGTTATTGCATCTATGAGTGTTACCAGTTGATCAATTATTGGAACTTTCTCATCAATGTCTGTGTCTAGTACAACTTGTTGAAGTATGCCTCTAGGTACTTCAAGTACCTTGGCCTCTTTTTCCGCTTGTTTCATCTTGTCTTGAGTGGCTTTCCTCTCACAGAGCTTGGCATACTTTGTTAATGTTGTAGGATCCAATATTCTTGGATGAAAAACTGGAATCTCAATTATCTCATCCAAAGTTACTAGATTTTTTCTCTTTCCTTTCTTCTTCTTTGCAATCTTGGGGGATGCAGATGTATGAACTACTAAAGCTAGTTCATTTGTACGCTCTGAGTTACTTGGTGAAGGTTTTGTTTATGAAGCATCTTGTGTTTTCTACTTAGTTTGCACCTGTTGGTTATGGGAAGACATCTCTTCATTTACCTTGGGTGTTTCTGCAGAATGTGCTCCTGATTTCTTTTCAATCTTATCATTCTTTCCTTCTTTACCTTTCTTTGAAGGCTTGTCCCCTATTTCTTTTTGAGTTCCTTCCCTGTTCTGATTAGTATCCTTCTGATCATCAGTTGCAACTTGCTCTGTAGGTGTATCTGTAGTTTCTTTTCCTTCTCCTTCACCCTTGTCTATGGGTGAGCTTGTTTCCTTTTCAATTGACCCTTCATTGCCCTCTAGTATGTTTATTGCCTTCATTAGGACAGGCATGTTACTTTGTGTTGCTACTTGGGCTTTGTCAATATTAATGTCTTGCTCATCGGTAATGTCCTTGTTAGCAGTGACATTTTCATCTTTCTATATGGATTCTACAAGGTCTTGCACTTTTGAGTGCATGATTGAAGTGTCTTGCACTTCTTTATCTGTGATATCAATTATCTTATCATCTGATATTTTCAATACTTTATGACTTTGTTGATCCTTGAGTGTGATAAATGTCACATCATCTTTCTTCTTGGGATCATTGTTAGAGTCATAGTGAGTGATATCTTGTACAATGTCATTCATGCCTGTATTCAAGTTACTAGGCTCATCATCACTCTCCTGATTGTCCAGAGAAGTATGCTGAGGACTTGCATTATCTAACTCCTCCTCTCTGTGAGGTGTGTTTATGAGAAGTAATTGCTTCTCAACACTTGTTGATTCTGTCGATAGATCTAGGAGATGTCTCCATTTGGTCTCTGTCATCGAATCCAGTTCTATAAACTTTCTCTCTAGTACTTTGTAAGCCCTTATTTTGGCTACAAATTTACTTGAGTGTTTCTTTAATACTTCTTGTATTTCTTCAAACTTGGATTTGGGAGGCATCAATCTTACAAGAATTATTTCTCTTGCTTCTCTTTCCATTTGTAAGGCATATGACCATTGTTGGTATATCTTTTTGCCTAGCTCCTCAGGTATTTGATTTACAAATTCAGCAAGTGCATACTTTTTTTTTATCATTGATTTGATGACTTCATCTTGTATATTATTATGATCATCTGGATTTAGTGTATCCCACTGCATGATCTTTTTATCAGTCATTGTACCATGGGTAGCAATTACTTTTGCAGCCTCATCTACCATTTGGTTTCTGAAGTTCTTTTTAACTACATCTAGTTCATCATCTTTTGTGTCATCTAAGTCAGCCTGTGTCCTGACAAACCTTTTTCTTTTCTTTGGTGGTGTGGATTTGATAGGTTGTTGTCTTGCTATTTTTTCTAGTTGCTTCCTTATATAGGTCCTTACTTGACCTTTCTTGAGATGTTTTGTATCCGTTGCAGCATTCTGACTTCTTGTCCTTTGTTTCTTAGTAGGAGGTGGAGATGGAGGTGCATTAGATTTAGTGGCCTCTATATATGATTCCTTTTCCTTTAGTGTTTCACCGATGGTACCCTGTTCATCAGCTTCCTCATGTTGATCCTATTATTTCTCCTCTGTGACTGATAGAATCGTCTTGAGATTATTTATCATTTTATCTTTCTTGTTTATAGTCTTTTTGACTTGTAGGCCATGTTTTATCTTAGATTTGGCCTCTTCATATGTACCAAACCTTGGTTGTTTCTTATCAATGGGCTCATTGAGTAGTACCTCAATTGCACTTGTAGCTAGATCAATATTGATCTCATAGTCTAATGAAAATAACCAAGTTGTTCTTGGTACAACTAGTTTGATATGTGTGAAGTTTGTATCTGCCATGAAACATATTTCATCCCTATGTTTCTCAACTAGTTGCTCAGGAATCCTAGTTCTTTCCATCATCTTTTCCTTGAACTCAAGGAAGTATGCAGACATTACAAACTCAAAATTGTCTTTTAGTAACTTAATCAGTTCACTAATTTGTAGGGTTACCGGTTTGGTAGAGTCCCATACAACCTTTCCTACTAAAGGAAAATATTCTTGAAAATAGAAAAATGTACACATAATAAGTGAACCAAACTTACATGTGTTACTCTTTGTAGATATGATGTTGATCATATTCTCATCAAGTTGTTTCAGTAGGATCTCACATAGATCCATTTGAATTCCTTTAGTTACAATCTTGTAAGCTATGCTTACTACTGTTGCAAAAATATTGTTCAGTTTACTAGCCTGGAAGATTTTGTAACCAATAACACATGCACCAAATTTCAACTCATCGTCGGTGATTGTGTTAACCTTGAGACCTCTATTGTCTCCTTCTGCATTAGTAAGTTTTGTAACTTCTTTCATGGATGGATGTTTGTGCTCCCTAGGTTTTTTGGTTATCAGATAACCAGTGACAGAATGAAGAAAACCCCTTGTTATCTGCTTGGGTTGATCTAGCCATAGTTTTTTGTCATGCATCCTGCTCAAGACTATCATAATCCACTCTATCTTGAATTCTCTTGGGAAATGTAGAGCTTTAGTTAACCCTTTGACCTCCAAGTGTTTATGTTCTTCTTTCAATTTTCCTTCAGCATCACATAGCTTCTTATAAGCTTCATCCATTTCCAAATCACCTATCTCTGCAATCTTGCAGTGAATGTAAGACCTAACCTATTCTATGAGAAAAACCCTAGGTGGGATTTTTAAAAATGTGCTGGCTTCATTGGGTTTTGATGCAATCTCTAGAAAGATTTTGTATTTAGGTTCTACACATGTGTTTTTCTTGATCAGTTTCACCACATTCTTCTTTTCATTCTTTAACTTAGCAGTTCTTGAAGTGGTTGCCATTGTTTTTCTAAATTTTAGGGTTTTCTATGAAATTAGGGCTTTCTCGAAAAAACAATGACAAAGATCTTTCAGTTCCCTTGTTACTTACTTTAATTCATGAATGTGATGAAGAATCTGTTCCCTGTGTGCTGAATCAATCTGTAGATGCTCTACTTTCTGCTCTTGAATAGCTGTGATGTCGCTCTATTTTTCTCTTCAAATAGCTGGTGAAAAATGAAGTTATCCCGTCAACTATTTATAGAATTTTTAACCTAAGTCTTTGCAATAAATGCTCACCAAATCATCGGGGCGTGAAGATGGGTTTCATCAGGAGGATATTTTAAATCATCGTCGGTGTAGACATGATGCTTATGGCAGTTGTCAAACACTTTGATTTTACTGACGGATATCGGTATTCTATTATGACGACTTCTAAATTTTGATATCTTACCGTTGGTTGTCGGGATACATTGGTAGTTTACCACTTTTACTAGTTGACCATCAATTTCTGGTAAGTGTGAACAACTCATTATTGTGTTCACCGATGATTTTAGGTAAGTGTTTACCGACGGTGTTGTATTCAAAGATTGTTAACAAGTAAAGTAATATGCATCTTTGATTTATGCAGATTTTGACTACATATCATTTTATATAATGGAACTGATGCAAAATATAACTTGGTATAGTGCATTTCCATACTTACTTGTTCATCTCAAGTGGGTTTGATGGTGTCATTGGATCCATTGGATGGGGTGTCACCATTTTCATTGCTTGGTCCAGCTTCATCATTGCTTGAAGCTTTTATCCACATTTTGTCTCTTGCCCTCCAGATATCTTCATTGGTGTTACCATTGGGATGTGTGCTTTGTTAGAAATAACTGAGAGGGGGGGGTGAATCAATGGCCTCAAAAATTTATCCTTTAATCACTAACCACCAATCAAATACATCTCAGATTATTAAGTCCCTACAAGATGCATGCCATGAAATACTTATAATAATTAACTGTCTGTCAATTTACCTTGTCTGTCTTTATTCTCCTTGATTACCGATAAGCAGTAAAAATTATTTACCGATACTCAATAAATATGCAGAGTATACCAATCAATCCATAAATGCATATGTGAAATGTAAAATAGTAAAGTAATAAACCATACACACATAACACATGGATTTTAATGTGGAAACCCTG
>MU228456.1:1744801-1757022 GCA_018584345.1 Thuja plicata | reverse complement strand
ACACCATAGCCTGCCAATTTGCAATAGGCTTTTTACCTTCTCTTTCTCTTTCTTCTTGGATGAATTTCCACCAAGTTAAGGCTTCTCCTCTCAATCTAGACTTAGCAACTTTCACTTTCTATGCTTCCATCACTCCTTCACAATCAAAATGATTCTCCATTCCTTCAATCCATTCCATTACCAGTTTCGAATCCATTTTTCCAGCAAGTACTGGTACTTCGTCCAATGCCTTTCCACCTAGAGCCTTGATAGCCTTCAAGAATGGTTCCTCTGGCATAGGAGGATATGGTTCTGGTATAACATCCTCCTCTGCAACAGCTTTTCCTTTACTGGAACTCTCTGCTTCTCCAGTCACTTTATCAGCAATATCCTCTAGTTTTTTTCTCATTAACTCTAGAGTTTCTTCAAGGATTATATTTCTCTCCTTCTGATCATTCACCTCTTTAGCCAACTCTACATTTGTCACCATGGTTGATTCTCCTACTGATTCCTCAGTACTTTGAAACATCTAAAAATTTCAAACCTAAATATTTAACTGGACTTTGATACCAATCTGATGGGGAGGTCACCTTGCTCCTAGACTCCTACTCTCTTTTAGGAATCTCACCTTGGATCCTATTCACTTCAGGATCCTCTAGACTCACTCTTGAGTCTCTTAGGGTTACTCACAGACCCTAACTAGAAGGATTTCTATACTCCCTCTCTCTGAGGTTTCCTACCCACTGAAATGTCTCACTCTTCACCTTATCTTGCTCTTCATGAATGAATACAGTCAGTCATGCACCTTCTCCTTCTATCTCTCTCTCCTACAAGTTCTCTAGCCGGACCATTTAGCTCGCCTAGGACTTGTCTACGATTCTGACTAGCCTCTTCTCAATCCCAAACATAGAAACAGAAATAAAATACATGAGGGATGCTTCTTGATGGTCACACTCCATAGGATGGATTATCAGAGTCAAAAAGCATCCATGATACTTAACTGAATTCAAAATCCTACTCTACAGAAGTTTTGCACACAACACAAATCTACACAGAACACACCAAAACTCTTCTTTATTGAAAATCAGAAAGTTACAATTCACACACATAGAAAAATTCTTCTGCTAGCCTTCGCAATTCCAGTTCTCCAACAACAACCTTCTACAGGTTTTCTTTTCTTCATTATATATTCGGCCTCTTCTTGATTTGTAACCGTTTCTAGGTTACCTGTCGTCTGAAGATTCTAACTACCTCGGCTCTTCATCTTTCTCCTGTAACTGTCACCAACTCATCATCAGCATAACTATCGATGTGGATATCATTTACCTCCATGGAATTCTCTTTTATTTTGGCATTTTCTGACTTTTCAGCTTCCATCTTCCATGTTGACAAGTCAACCCATACTCTGAATGTTAGTCGCACTATCGCGAGACTCAATCACTATGTATGCCTTTATCCTGTGACTTGGCAATAACTATTGTCGTGCTCCTGCAGCACTCAAAACCTTACTGCCAATTCCCTTGTGACTGTGCGATGAGTTGTAGTCGCGCACCCGCAACGCTTCAAAATGAGCTGACATTTTCTTTGCGACCCTGTGATGCCTTGTCATCGTGCGCTCGCATCACTTCTAACTGAGCTACCTATTGTTCTATGAGTGGGCGATGCATCATTGTCGTGCGCTCATAATGCTTGTTACCGAGCTGACGATTACTCTGCGAGTGTGCGATGCATTGTAGTCGTGCACTCGCAATGCCTTGAACTGAGCTGACGATCACTCTGCGACTGAGCAATGCATCATCGTCGCACACTCGCCACTATCTTCCCTTAACTGCTGAGTACCCAGTGACTTCGCGATACACGGTCATCACATTGTCGCGCCCATTTCAAGCTGACTGTCGATAGACTGCCGACTGTGCGATGAGCTATTGTCGCGTTGTCGCACCGGTTTTACACTAACCGTCCATCAACTCGCGAGCATGCGATACATTGTCTTCATGTTTTCGTGCACTATTTCCGCTTAACTACTAATCACCTGCGACTGTGCGATAGACATAATTGTTGCTCACTTGCACAGTTAAGAACTTAACCACCGATCAGCTCGCGACTTTGCTATTCACTATTTTCTATTGACCGCTGAGCATCTGCGACTTTGCGACTGGCCCGCTCTTACACTAGGCATTAAGAACTGTTAGAGTTTATTAAAAAGACTGACTGCTACCTGTGATCTTCTCTCGGACCACCATTTGCTAAATAGCTAGGGTTTCGGAGCTAAAACCCTAGGGTGCTCTGCACCAACATAACACAAGATATGATATCGCAAAAAACTCCTGTTAGGAAGTAAAAAATGCGGTGGGGATGTCACCCACAAAACTTCACTATTTGCAGAATGGAAGGGAGCCAGTTAAGGCTTACAATTTGATCACTTCTGATGATCTACCCTATTAAGAGTATTGAGGCAGAGACCTATTAAGATCTACTTTGTTAAGAGCTTTAGAAATATTGATTTAAGTGTGCACTCAGTTATGAGATTTACAATAGGATGGTTAAGCCCACCTTTCTTGAAAGGATTTCATTAGTGTACTAAACTTGTTAGAATGAGTACAAATGTTGACCTAACTATATGAAATCTACTATTGCTGATTTACAGATCCATTAAAGCTTTTACATTTACAATATCACCTTAAGTGATTAATGAATACCTTTTCTTTGCTTGTCAATAGCCTCTGTTCTATTCTTGAAAACTGAATTGATTTTGTTTCTGTTCTTCTACATGAATTATCTATCTGGTCTTTAGTTCCTCTTTGTGGCTACTATCTTCATTGAAACACAACTTCTATTTTGAATGGGTCAAGCACCTATTTATACAAGTTATTTGACCTATCTTGGAATTCATGATTTACAATGTTAACTCTCAGATCTAAGGTTTACAACTTAACCTTGATCTTTAGTTTGCATGTTTTAAAGCATTAAAATGAATTAAAACAATAAATATTACATTTCCTCCTCCGCACATAATGGATTAAAAAGAAAATGAATAATTTATAAATACAACTTCAGTGATTTATCTGACGTGGAAAGTTAGATCCACTTTTGCAGGATGTAACTAACTGTCAGTTCTTGGCTGTCAGTTTGAACTTGCAGTCTGTCGGTGTTCCTTGTTTGAACTTTTCATTGGGTTCCCTGTATTTGTCAGGTTCCTTTCTTTGTTGTTCGTCAGATAGCACTATTGATACTTCATCGGGTATCCTTATCTTTTGTCATTGGGTAACCATAGTGTTGGATAGTGTTGTGCCCTGTCTATCAGTTTAGACTAAACCGAAGGTGCAAATCATGTTTTTCTCTAAGTATACTAATGGAAAAATATAATGCCTTCAAAATTGATGGCTCCTAATAGCTCTTGATCACTTGTCACCTATAAATTTTTAAATTAGTGGACTGTCATATATCCTTTTCAATTGGCTGTCCTAAATTTCCTTGCACCTTCAAAGTGCATTTGATACTTTGTTTCATAAAATAACAACATTCTTTTAATGGCTTGTACTTTTGGTGAACACACTATTTTCCTTATCTATATTGCACATGCACATTACCTTACAAAATATATATTACTGTCATTTATTTTCTTTAGCACATTAGGATGAACTCTGTATATGATGCCAATAGTTGTTTGAATTCTATACCATCTTCCTTTATATAATACTATTATGATTCCTCATTCTTGCATATGCACTTATTATCACTTATCATTTCCACATGATTTATTTTTGAATATGCATTGAACATGTGTAATAACAACACCATTTGATTTTCAAATTCATTCATAATAGTGTCACTGATCCTTCCTCAAAAGAATATACTTGTTTTGTTCAACTCTTGTGTTGACATGCATAAAAGATATCAATGTTGAATATGCATACTTTCTTTCATTTGATTGTAAAGAAGAATGTCACTATTTTATTGTATTCTCTTGTGCATGTGCACATTACCTAAATATAACAGTCTTCAGAACAACACTTAGGATAAATTCTTGTAATATTTACTTGATTTCCTTTTTGATGCTACTGTATAACAACATTACTGCCATTCTCTTCTTTTGATATATCTTTGTGCACTATTTATTTGATGATTTCATATGCATATTTCAAACAACATTACATAGTATTTTATTCAATCCTTGCTTCTACAGTGTTACCTCATTTTTGATCTGCAATTTTGTTCTTGACACTTTAGGAACTACATCTCTTTCTTCTGCACCCTTCCATTCTCAAACTTTTGAGCTCTTAGCTTTTTGGCATTGCATATAATGAAACCTGTGAGGTTTGAGCACAGGCTTGTGACACTCACTGCATTTTTCTTTTATCATCTGGAACTTGTGAATTTATAGATTATGTTTCTTTTTGTATTTGAATACACTTTTCTTGTCTTGCTTGCACACACCACCAAATCAATCTATTAGGTTAGTGGAAAGAATCAACCAATCAATTTTTGTGTGTGAGTGTCATGTGAAATGACATTTATGCATGAATTTTGGTTGGCTGGTTGGGTTTACTAACCTAATATGTTGATGTTCTGAAAAAGTTTTCTCAGCTACAAGACCTAAGTCCCTTTGATTCAGAGTTTTTGGTTTCACAAATAGCAACTTTTGAATAATGTAGAATGATAACTATAAATAGTAAAAGGTTTCATGGAGTTATGTCCCTTTGATACTTTTATTCAGTTGATGTAGATGCATACTTTTCTGTTGTATTGATGTTTATATAAATAGTTCTGAAAGTTTGATTGTAGTATGTTGTTTTAGGCAAATATGCATTGTTTAGATCCAATTTGGATGTAACTATTTTCTCTCTCCATGATGTAGGACAAAACTAGAAGAAGACTTAGAATAGAGACAAGGCCAAAGAAAATGTTAAAGACATGCAGATTCAGATGATATAGTTACTCAGTGCCAACATGCAGAATACCTCTTAAATGTAATGCATGGACCCCTAAACCTTCTTATGCTCCTTTCTTACTTTCAAAATTGTTTATGTCTTCTACGTTCTCAATATGAAAGATATAACCTTGAATGAACACTTGTTTACTACATTCAGTTTGAATGCACAATATAATAATCAATTATAAATTTGAAAGTTTGAATATGATCAATACTTAGAGTACAATATCAGTGTTAACATGAATGAAAAAGCAATGTATTTCAACTTAATTAGCTGAATAGTAATGTTAGAGGGGTGTAACTTTATGCAATCTTTCAATGTTTACAATTCTCATTTTGTATTGTACTTTATCTTCTGAATTCAAGGAAATTATGTAACTTAGGACATCAACTATCCAATCCATAACTCAATGCAAAAGAAGTGTCAAACTTACCAATTTAATATGCAAACTAAATTGGTAACATTTTCTGGCAACCTCCGAGGGGTGTTTGCCTACTGAAAATAATCAGACCAGCTGCCTTTTTCTTATCCATTGGGCTAGAGTCTTCAAATTTTAGGAACAACTGAACCTTCTCAAATTGAAAACAAACTACAAATTGAAAACTGAATCTAAACCGAAACTTGTGCTGACCAACACTTAGAGAAAGCAAACTATTGCTGAACAATAATTTGTACTTCATCATTGCAATAAACTTATGTTTATGATGTGATACAGTGGAACCTATTCATGTATCATGTGATGAGCATAATTTATATGATGATGTTGTTGTTTTGAAACAAAAATAACTAAACTAAAAGGTAGAATGAGTTTGAACAACAACCTTGCTTGCATAATATATGTTTGGGTATGATGCTTATGACATGAGAAAGCAGAATTTATCCATGTCTCATGTGATGGGTATGGTGACCATGCATATATAATGTGATTGATCTTGCTATTTTTTTTCATTCTAACCTTCAAAACTGCAAAGAAAACTATTTGAAAAACAACTTTCCTTCCCACCGTGATTACACCATTGAGGTATTCATAATTTATAATCGGGAACCCCAATGGGTTCTTGATTATGCATGGTGTGTATCTTCTTGATTTGACCACTGTGAGAATAGAAGTACTAACTATCACTAACTAAAATAAACTAACTATGTGCAAAGCACTTAGTCATGCCAACTAACCTCAAAAGCAACGCTTGAGGTGGATCCCATTAACTGGGATTGGAAATTCTTCTCCTTCCATATTTGAGAGATGAAAATCATTATGGGCCTTGCATCCTGTAATCACAAATGGACCATCCCAAATGGAATCAAATTTTGAATGCTTACCAAGTCTACTCTTCATCTCATCCCATTTGAGCACTAAATTAGCTTCTTCAAAGACTCTTGCAACAAATTTTTGTCAAATGTCTTCTTCATTTGATCATGATGTTCTTTCAAATTTTAAAAATATCCTTTTCTAGTCTCTTCTAACTCTATCAATTTAGAAAGCCTTAACTCCATGGGCGGCAGGTCCAGCAGATCTAATTCTTTGATTAGGCTCAAACTTGGCAACTCTACTGAAATTGGCAACCTTTCCTCTCTTCCATAGACCAGCATATAAGGTGAGTTACCTATTGAGCACTTTGGGGTGATCCTATCAGCCCAAAAGGCCTACTTTAACTTGCTGCTCCAAGCCCTTTGATTGTCTTCAATAGTCCTCTTGATGATGCGAATCAGATTTTTATTTGTTGATTCAACTTGTCCATTACCCTGTGGGTAATAATTGGACGAGGTACTAAGATAATCATTGTTATTAACTGCCTAATCAGTAATTCTTGTGCCTAAAAAGGCCAAGGCATTATCAAAAACAATGGATTCAGGTGTTCTGAACCTTGCAATCAGATCTTCATAGAAATTCAGAACTGAATTTTCATTTGCATCTTTCAATGCAACAACCTCAGTCCATTTTGTAAAATAATCTGTTGTTGTTAGAGTATATCTATGACCTAAAATTGATGATGGATTTATGGGGCCAATAAAATCTAGTCCCCACTTAACAAAAGGTTGTTCAACTTGAATTGGATTAAGAGGTAAAGCTGCTAGCCTCTATTTATTTGCAAAAATAGCACATTTCAAACACCTTCTCACCCATATGAAGGCATCTTTATATAGGCTTGGCTAAAAATAGCCAGCCTTCATAATCTTTAATGTTGTTGTTCTTGCATAAAAATGGCCACCTACTAGTCCATCATGGAATTCTTCTAGAATTTTTTTCAGTTTGATCTCCACTAATGCATCTTAGCACTACGCCATTGTAATCCCTCCTATACAATATATTATTTAGAAAACAATAAAGAATGGATTGTAATATGAAATACCTCCTTTTTGATCTTTCCAAACCTTCAGGACAACGTCTTGTTTGAAAGAAAACAACTATATTGTTCACCCAATTATTCAAAAAATATGGGACAACAATTTGTTCATTGTCTTCTAAAGCCAAAATCACTTTAGAATCATCTTTTGCAGTATTATCTCCATTTCCAGCAAGTTGTTCACATTAACCCTTACCTCTTACTAGCTTGGTAACTTTGATTTTAATGTCATACTCCATTTTCTTAGTGATCCAACTATCTCTTTTGGTGTTGAAATCCCTATTCAAAAAAATTTCTTTAACAGAAGCATGGGAAACCATCTGTCTTATTTTATTGTTAGAAAGCATATGCCTGAATTTCTTCAAACTTATAATCACAACAAGTACATGCTTTTCAACAAATAAATAATGAAGTTCATAGTTTTTAAGTCCTTGACTGAAAAAATCTATTGGTTTCTCAGAACCTATGTCATTCTTTTGAACTAACATGGAAGCAATGCTATCAACATTCCCATATGCATACAAAATGAAATCCTTTAAAAAATTAGGATTTAACAAGGTAGGGGCAGTATCTAATGCTTCCGTAATCAATTCAAAGATGAGTTTGCCTTCTTTGGTCCATTTGAAAACAATATTTTTCTTGAGCATGGCTGTTAATGGCATTAGTAATTCAGCAATGTCTGGGATGAATCTTCTTACAAAGTTGATTCTTCCCAAGAAACTTTGAAGACCCTTTTTGTGAAGAGGAAGTGGTAAGGCAAGGGTAGAACTTACTCTTTCAGTTTCAATAGTGATACCCTCCTTTGAAACAACAAATCCCAAAAATTTACCTTCATGGAAAGAAAATATACTTTTCTTGGGATTTAAAGAAATAACATGTTCTCTACATCTCTCAAAGATAATTCTTAAATGTTGAAAGTGATCTGATGCATTTTTTAAGAAAATAGTAATATCATCCAAATAAATAAGTACAAACATGTACATCAAATTTATGAAGGCATTGTCCATAGCCTTTTGAAATGTTGCACCTGCATTAGATAAGCCAAATGGCATCTTCTGATAAGCCATAATTCCCCATTTGGTAGTAAATGTTGTTTTGAATCTATCATCTTTCTTTACCAAAATCTGGTTGTAACCAAAGAAACCATCAAGAAATGAAAACCATTCTGAACCTGAAACAACCTACAAGATTTGTTCCATTGAAGGAAAAGGATGCCTATCCTTTAATGAATCTCTGTTTAAGTTGCAAAAATCAACACACAATCTGATTTCTCCATTCTCTTTCCTAACAGGAACTAGATTGGATATCCATGAAGTATGTTTGATTGAGAAAATGATATTTCTCTCAATCAGTTTATTGAATTCTTTAATCATGAGAGGCTCTAGTTTAGGATTTATTCACCTCTATTTTTGCTTAACTAGTTTGGCTCCTGGTTCTAATTCAATTGTGTGCTGGGAAATAATAGGATCAAATCCTTTCAAATTTGAATAACTCCAAGCAATAATATCATGAAATTAATTGCATAAGTTGACAAAGGTTTGACGTTCTTCAGGTGTACATACCTTTCCAAGTTTTAGCACTTTATCCTTTGCAACTAATACTTCTTCATAATGTTCTTCTTTGATCTGCAAGCTAGATTTATCCTTCTTAAATTGATCATTAGTACCAAATATAGATTCTAAGGTCACAAGACCTTTGGGCATCTTATTTGTCCTTAACTGAATGATCTGGTCTCATATTGTTCCTGTAATTTTTTCTGGTTTGGTTGTGCAAACTTAGCCTCTTCTCTCAAAAAATTAACAATATGTTGGTCATATTCAAAAACTTGCCAACAATCAGTGTTATTTGGGACAACAGGTCTAATAATTACTTTTACATAGTTTAGCCTCTTACTATTGTTGATCTCATTTGGAATATCATATTGGGCTCCAACAGAAGAAAGCATATCAACATGTTTGTTCTGATTTCTAGGAATAGATTGAAAATTAAAAGCCTCAAAGCCTTCAATTAAATCCCATACAACATGCTTATAAATTTTTAATAAATCATTCTTAGTTGCATGTACATTCCTAACTTGATTCACAATCAGTTCTGAATCACCATAAACTTGCAAATAGCTAATACCTCTATTAATGGCCCACTTCAATCCATTTATGAGGGATTCATATTCAGAAACATTATTGGTACAGCTAAAAGTGAATCTAAAAGAAGCGTAATACCTCTCATTTGCTGGTGAAACCAACATACAACCTCCTCCTACACCTATTTTGCTGCGTGAACTATCAAAAAACAACTTACAAACAACGCTAGATTGTTGTTTTGAATTTAAATCTGCACTCTTTACATTAACTGGTAGAAAATCAGAAATCTCATAGATAACATAGTTACCCAAACTTGATTCTTCAATTTGTTCATCTGAAATTCTCACATTTTCAGTTGCCTAATCATCTAACAACACATCAAGAAATTTACTTATTTCTATTTGAGCTTCAAAAACATTAGATATTTCCTCTTGATCAAATAATATAATTGCTGATTCATTTCTAGCACAAGCAACATACTGTTCAACACATAATTTTGCAATGGGTTCTGAGGGAATAGTAACCTTAGTATCATACCTGGTGTGGAAAAGTATGTGAGTCCAGCCTGCTGATAGATAACCTCCTATCTTAGCATTGAATTCTTGTGACAAGCATATAGAGAAGTTAGGAGGAAAATCAATAATGTAGACATCCATAGGTATTGAAAAACTAGGACAAGCATGCAATGTTAAATCTAGATTCTGTATAACTCCCATAGTTTCCATTACTACATCGTCTGACTGAACTACCCCTCTTTCAAGTGGCTCATACTTCAGGCCTAGCTAGTCTACAATTTTCTTTGGCATAACTGAGCTAGTAGCACCAGAATCAATCATGCAATTGTGAAGTAGGTGTTGTCCTATAATGATAGTGACATAAAATGAAGGAGGTTTGATCAACTTGGATGATTGATGGGATGTACTAGTACTTGCAGCTACTAAAACCTTAGGGGTTTGTTGAGACAAAACTTCATCAGATAATGTAAGTGCTTGTAATGCCTCTTGTAACACATCCTTTTGGCCTAGAAGAGCCATAACATCCATCATAGATAAGGGAACATTTGTCTTCTTCAAATGATCAACAATTTTGAAGTTTTGAACACTAACCTTTTGGTGTTGTTTTAAAATAGCAGGCTCATTTACTACTTGTAATAGTTGCTCTAGTCCTTTTTGAGCTTGTACATGTTGCTTTGTTTGTTGTTGTATTGTAACAATAGGCTGTTGTACCTTATCATTTTGTTGTTGATCATTTCCAACCTTCATTTTTTACCTTGTTCCTACTGCTATAGGTCTCCATACTTGATTTGGGCCAAAATGTTATGCTAAAACAGCATCATCATCATTAAAATTAACCAAAGACACATCAAGATTACCTTGTGTTTTGGTTTGATCATAGTGTACCTCTATTTAGCTATTAATCAGTTGTCCCTTCAGAACATCCTGCCTTCTAGCCTCAAGTGTGTGAGGACAATCCAACCAGAAATGAGCATTATTGCATGTGTTACACCATTATGTCTCTTGTACATAATTATTTTGAGGGACCACTACCATCTCCTGGGAATTACTAGGAGTTGTATAGTTATATTCTTGACTAGCTCTTTGACCATAATTCATTTTCTGCCCTTGAGTTTGCCTTGGTGATTTGAACTAGAAGCTTGATTTGATGGTCTATTCTTATGATAAGAAGCTTGTGGAAGCCTATTGTATTGACCTTGTTTCCTCTTCAGGTTCATTATTTCATTGCCATAATTCTGCAAGTTCTTCAAAATGCTATCATTTGTGTCTTTTAGCTCCAGGGTCCACTCTTTTATCTCCCTACTAGGAGCTGAACTAGCATGTTCTTCTGCTACAACCTGCATATTAAGTTCTGGAAATGGAGGAACAACAACAATAGGTGGTATAAAAACTGGTACAACTGGTTGTATTTCCGCACAATAAGGAATTGGAGGCTATGGAGGTAACTTTCCAGCTTGTATCAAGCTATTTTCAGCTCTAACAAAAACATCATAAGCATTAGGTAAAGTATGCCCTCCCATAGACTTTATCATGAGTGCAATATCATTGTTAAAAGCCTTTAAATAAAACAAAAATGCATAGTCATTGGAATGTTTAACAAATATTGGAATTTTGTCCCAAGTTTGTTGAAAACAAAAATTGAAATAAAAAATATGCTCATTAACACTTCTTTTAATAGTAGTTAACTGCTCAACCAAAGATAAATTATTTGACCTATCTTCAAATTTACTGATCAAAATAGTCCCTAACTCATCCCATATAGAAATAGAGTTAATTGAAAAACTTCTAAACTAGATTAATGCTTTACCCTTGAGCGATACCGCTAATAGTTTTAATGCTACATCATCATGAGTAACTTGATGTAATCCACAAAGAGTAGCAATATCTTTAATATGCTCTATTGCTGAAATATGATTCTCACCATTGAAATATGACAAACCTTTTGTCTATGCTGGAAACCTACTTATTGGGAGCACGCTCAGACATGCAAACATTAGAGGATATAAACCATTTAATCTACATTAACATGTCTAAAATCATACTCTAAAAACAACAATAGCTTCCACCATGACCTCCGATGAGCTGAACAAGGGCACCCAAAGCCTTGTTGATTTGCTCTTAGAGAGGTTTGTGGGTGTGATCTCCCAACACAATAACTTAAATCCCACTATTTGATTGATTGGTGGATGAAACTAAAATGCAAACTAATGGATGGATGAAGAACTCAAGAACAAGTATACAGAACTTGTCTCAAGCTATTCATCATATGTATGAAAATGATGCAAACTATGCTAAGAAATGATATGATAGATTTAATGAAAACAAACTAAGTTCATTCCATTAATCCTAACATGTAATATCTAGATG
>MU228456.1:1720820-1733563 GCA_018584345.1 Thuja plicata | reverse complement strand
CACTTAAGGGGGGGTGTTAGAGTAATTTAGCAATTGCTCTTTAGTGCTTAAGTTTCACTTAGGCAGGTTCTTTAGTTTTAGGAAAGTTTCTATTTCCTAGCAGTTGCCCGTTTAGGGTTTCGACATCCTTTATAAGGATTGTCATCTTTGTATTTCATAAGGAGTTTATTCAGTATTGTTGATAATATAGAATCATTCTTTTCAACATGATGTCTCCTCTTTCATTTTGGCCGCCATAGCTTTCTGAATACTTCTATTCTCTTCTGTCTTCTTCTTCTGTGTAATGGTCTTGCATGCAGGTGATCTTGGTTGTATTGCGTCTCAGCAATCTCAACAGAAATTTATCATAGAATGAGGGATATGGAGATTTAAAATGTGAGGAAGATAATTACTTTCATTAAGGAGAGGTGAAACGTTCAATGAGCTGGAGATTGAAGTTTGTTAATAAATGATTAATTATTCTTGACTTTGGGATAGGAAAATGAATGGGTTTTTATAAAATATTGTAAAGGTATAAAGCACTCCTTTGTAATTATAAAAGGGAAATCAAGACCAAGTAAAAAGGCATCAATATTTTCAATTGTAATATATGAGAAAATCTTCTGTAAAATATCTACTTCCTTCTTTATATTGTGTAGAAAATACAGTTGAATATTTTTAAATTTGGTTTCACTTGTTATATTGACTCAAGTAGAAAAGCTTATTTAAATATTTGTATATGTTGTGGATTTATTATTATATTTATTTGAATATCAAGCATATTTTAGAATGGTCAAATAATTCTTAAGTATATTTGTATGATTAGTCTGCTTGGCTCTCTCAAGGAGAGATTAAATTCATGTGGATAGGTCATAGTAATAAGATAACTCATTGAACATATTAGGCGTCAAATAATTGACAGATTTACACAAGGTGTAAATTTAAAAGTTATTTAAAAAGGTGATATATAACCAGTGAAGAAATAAAATATTGACTCTGTTGCCGAGTGGATAGAAGGTACTCTTCATTTAAAAAAATCACATTCATATATAATTTCAATTTTAGTTTTATGCAAGTAGGAGATAGGAGTGTGGTTCGAAGTCATATTTTTCTATTTTAGACTATTCATGCCATTATGAAATAGAGGAAGTTGAGATTAGAGATACATCTTGATAAATGTACATGTGAATTTGATCATTTTGATAAATCTTGTTTGTTGGCCAAAGTTAGTTGTTGAACCTAATAATAGAAACTGACATATTCTTAGGGTTTGGAAAACCTGTGATTTTGGTAACCAACACATCTAGTGGAAGGGTAGAGAGGAAACTAGGCACACAAACATATCTAATGATTATTGTTGACTATATTGATATTTTTGTCTCAAAGTTTTACTCTTTGGGAAAGAGTGCAAAATGCTTCATGAGTTCATTATTTATTCACATTATGGTTATGTTGGCTATGAAAAGAATATAATAATAATGTCAACATGAATTTCATTAGTAGAGAGGCATATCAAGATGTGAAAATGTAATATCCACCCCGTAGTTCACTTTTCAATTTTGGTTGCCAAACTCTTTTAGGCCTTTTCAGGTGTGTGATGGTTATTTTAGTATTATTTGAGGATATTTATGTATGACATTTCAAGATGATTTGATATTTATGATCTAGTGGATAGTTTTGTGATATCTTGTGTTATAACTAGATTTATGGTTATTTCATGATGATTATTTATATGTTATGATGTCATTGTGATTATGGAACTACTGAAAATACTGACACTACATATGTATGCACTTGTATCATTTGTATATTTTACGTTTCTGTTTGGTGTGTTTGATATGGTATGGGACAGAGTCCTAGTTACTTTCTCTAGTGTGATCCACATGATATACTGATCTCAACCATTGTTTTTTATATTATATGTATGCATATGCTCATCTTTGTGATGACAGGTTTGCAAGTACCAGACATCGTCTTCCCTGAATTGGCAGGAGTGAGCATGCCCTATCTCAATATCTCAATGGTAAAATAGGGGAGATAGTGTTCAGGCCTAAGTCCCTACTCTAAACCTATATTTTGTCCTATGAATGGACAAGAATCTGACTATCTACCCTATCTAAATCCGTCAAGGTGACGTGGATACGTGAGCCTTTCTTTGTGTGCTTGTTGTTTTTGTTTCAGTTGCTTTTTCTATTGAGATGATTTTAGTTAGATCTATGTTGCCTTTTGGCCTGTGGTGATTAATGATTAATTATGGTAATTATTAATGTTAATAATTATACCTTTAATAAGGTTAAAATATTAACATATTAAATATATGGCTATTTAATAATTAAATATTAATTAAATACTTATATTTAATTATTAAGTCTTAATTGAATAATTGATTTAAATTAATATTAAATCCAAATATTATAATTAATTATGCAAATTAAATTATTAATATTACTTAAGTTACATAATTGATTTATTTAATTAAATTAATATTATGCATTTAATATGCACTTTATTAATGAATTTTGACTTTAACTTTATTTTATAAAGTTAAATTATGCAAATTGATTTAAGCAAAAATTGAATTAAAATATTCTTTTATATTTAATTAAAATAAAAGTCCTAATTAGGGTTGCACTTTTGTCAAAACTTAATTACCTGGTTTTTCTATATATCTGAATTGAAAGCCATTTGGAGGAAATTCAATCAGGTTGAAGAAGAATTTTGGGAGTAAAATCATTTTTGTAAAGCCTTAGAGTATTTTGGATTGCACCTTACTTCGTCATTATTTCAGATATGTTCTTAGTTTTTAAGGTGGGGTTTGAAACCTTTAAAATTTCAATATTCAAATCCTTGTCTTCTGTGTCTGAAATACTGAAATATTTTTTTGCAAAAATTCCTTGCTCAATTTTGTGTTTGTTTGTTTAATTAATTATGAGGAAAAAAGAATTAAATTGGATCTAGGTTTTTCCTTTCTGTAGAGTTCCAGATCTGTGTTTTGGGTATTAGGGTTTCATGAGAAAAATACCAATTTCAAAGGATTGTTATTATTTTTCCAATCAGGGTTTCGGGGTGATGTGCTTTTATCAAGAAATGGATTTCGTGTCTTCTTTCCCCAAATTGAATATTTCTGCCTTGAGATCTTGATCCGCATGAAAAATAGTAAATGGGGATAAATTGCATGTCTTATTATTAAAGCAATTTAATATTATTGCATGTAGATCTACAATTACATAGTAAAATATAAAATGAGGATAAATGCATGTCCTCTCTTTTATTATGAAAATTAACTAAATAAGGGTTTTTAAAGAATAAGTATTTGTAAAGGATATATTTATTTGCATGTTTTTAAGAAAAATATATTTATTTGCATGTTATTAGAAAAGATATATTTATTTGCATGTTATTTATGAAAGATATATTTATTTGTATGTTCTTTTATTGAAAAAAATTAAAAGAATTATTCTTTTTGGAATTTGCATTCAGTAATATTCTATTTTCTAGAAATTGTGTTTTTTAGAAATTTTATTTTTTAGAAATTATACTTTTTAGAAATTATGTTGTTTAAAAATTCTTATTTTAGAAAAAAAAAACTGAAAACTTTCTTTTTAGAATTTGCATGCAGTATGATTCTATTTTTCGAAAAAAAAAACTAAGTTATGTGTTAAAGTTTTTGACTGAGTATTTTCTTAGTTGAACTATATCTTGAAGCTATTTAAATGGACATCTATGTTGTCTTTTATGATATTTTGGGGGAATTATGTTCACTTTTAGGTTTTATATACTAGAGGTTTGGAGGTTTGGTCATTACTGTGATATGTGAATTTCTCAATGCTTGTATTGTGGTGTTTTTATCATTCAATCCTTTTACTCAACCTTATATGTTTCCTAAAACTCAATATTATGTAATCTTTTGAGTACTTGATGTTGTTTGGGTTAATTGAGAACCATATAGTTCCTGTAAGGGAAGTGGTGCAGGAGCACCTAGGCTAATCCTCAATTCTAGTTTTGTTTTGGCTTGTACTAACCTTAGCCAAGTTAGTAGAGTTTGGTTTTGACCTTAGAAGGTCTTGCACATGTGTACCTAGGTGGATTTGACTAGGTTCAATCCAACCTAGATGTTTATTGCTTTATTAATGTTTAATGCTAGATTAAGCCTAAAGTGGGAAAATGGATCCAAAAGCCTTCAAGGCTTAGGAAAGGGTAGGAATATGCATAAAATGGCCTCTAGGATGTTTTTACATCATTCTAGGTTGGTTGGAGATAATTAGATTTTATTTTATGCAAAGTTGTCAAAGTTGTCAAAATGTTGCATGACAACATTCGCAACTTTTGAAAGTTGCATGACAACATTTGGCAGAATAGGATTCCTTTCAAAGAATGATGGTGGTTAGTTAATGTAATGGCCTATAATCATGGTGAAGGCATATTTAGACATGGAGGATCCCATTTCATGAGGTAGTATGATGTAATGAGTGATTTTGAATTTGAAGGAGAAGCTCTGAGTTCTAGTTTTACATAAATTTGACTTGTTTTGAGTTCATGAGTTAGTAGATGGATTGAAATAAGTGATCCAGTGTTACATTAGTATGTTAGAGATAGTTTTAAGAAATTTTCATTCAGTAGTGAAGTTTTTTTGAGTTCATTAGATTATCTTTTCAAATTGTTTTGAAAGTAGTATAACTGCTGGTGTTGTTTTAAGTAGTTTAGGAAACATGGCTCCCCCATAGCCCTCCACTATGAAAATAATCATGGCCAAGAGTGATATGGAAGGGAAGACACTGTACAGTCTACATATGGAAGGAGGAGATCAGAAGAGAAAGCTAGCTAATTTTAAGGTCATTCCCTAGGCGATTTCAGTGTGCCCGGTTAGGTGTATGACAGTGTTTAAATGATGTTTAATTATAGGGGAGGGATTGGGAGAATGAAAAAAATCATGGTTTCACAAGTATAGAGGTCCTATAGATACCTCCTAAGAGGATTAGGCATTGGGAAATCCATTAAGGTATATTTCCAAGTAGAAATTAGAAGACTGCACAAAAATAGCCCTATTTGCCCTATTAGCCCTGAATTCTAGGAACCTGTGTACGGAGGCCCTAGAACCCTAAGACCACAAAAATCCTTTGTATCTTGGAAAAGGCTGTTTGAATATAAAAAAAATTTTTTGGTTTGTTTGATATTTTTGTGATATAAGTGGGAAAAAAACTCACTGATTATGGCTAATTGGTGTATTATGCCTAATAGACCAAATTCAATGTTTGTCTTGAGATTGTTTGTAAAGCCATTGATGACCTATTCTAATGGGATAATATGGGAGGAAAGAAGTTGTCTTATAAATAATTTCACCCCTACAGAACTTGTGATGAAATGGTGATGGGAATACACTTGGAATCTTCTAAGGTGGAGCAAGAGATTGAAAAGTAATTGATTGATAGTCACCCCCAAGGTGAAGCACATAGATCACCAACCCATAAAGTTGTGTTAGAGAGGTTCTAGAATAGTTAAGCTAGAACTTGGAAGATCCTAGAGGATTGAGTAGGATCTTGTGGAAACTAGGAACTAGAAGTGTCCTAGAAGAGCTTGTGCAAGCACACCTTTGAGAGTTTCTATCAGATTGGTATTAGAGCAAGTTAAGATTTGGCTTGTGGTGAATGTTCCAACCAACAGAATCAGTAGGAGAGTCTACAATGGTGACAAATGAAGAGTTGGAAAAGAAAGTGGATGAGTAAGAACAAGAGAATAGATTTCTTAGAGAGAGATTAGCACTATTGGAACATAAAATGGACCAAGTAGAATAAAAGACTAAAGAAGTGAAAGATAAAGTTGAAGTAAAAAAGAAAATAAATAGCCTTGTATTATGAGGTCCTTGAAGCTGACCCTGTTCTCACTGGAGAAAAATTCTTGAAGGCATTAAAAGCATTAAGTGGAAAGGCATTGGAAGGAGTTCATATCTTCACTAGAAAGATGGAACTATAGATAGTCCTATATTGGATAGAAGGACTATAAAATCACTTTGAATGTGATGGCATAACTGAGGCACAAAAAGTGAAAGTGGCAAAGGCTAGAATGAGAGGGTCTGCACTCACTTGGTGGAAATTTATCCAAAATGAAAGAGAGAAGGAAGGAAAGAGACCCATAGATGCTTGGAAGGCTGTGGTAGCCAAAATCAGAGAAGCATATGTGCCTAAGGACTATGAGATTCAATTGCATAAAAGGAGACAAAGTCTTAGGAAAAAAAACTCTTGGATGTTAACTCTTATATTGAAGAGTTTCAAAGACTATGCATGAGATCAAGGATTGCAGAAGAGGAAAGTGTGAAGGTAGCTAGATACCTTAATGGTCTTAAATGGACTATACAAGATGAACTAAGTTTTCTTACTCCTACCATTATCTAGAGATGCCACCAACTTTCGATAAAGGTGAAAGAGAAATTGAGAAAGACACAAGACTCCAGTAATACTAGAGGTGGAGGTAGAGGAAGAGATAAAAGATGACAAAGAAGTGGATATGGTGGTAGAAGCTCAGAGTCCAAGAACCAAGGACAAATTAAGCTGACAAAAAAAAAAGAAGGAAGCTCAAGTAGAGGAGGATTCAATAGAGGAAGAGGCTCTAACAATAATTGGAAAGGAAGAGGCAATATCTAAGGAGGAGGTTCCTACTTTGAAACAATGAAATGCTATCATTGTAATTAGATGGGACATACTACCTATAGGTGTCCAAAGAAAGGCTCTACTTCTCAAGGAGGAGACAAAAGTGTTAACTTTATGCAAGAGGATTCTAGTGGTGGAAATAAACACCCTGAGGTACCCCTAGAATCATAGGAAGGAGAGAATCTAATGATAAGGAGAACACTAATCAAAGAAATAGTGAGAAATGAGCCAACCCAGAGAAGATCACTTTTCAGAGTGAAATACAAGATTATGGGTAAATTATGGAGAGTCATCATAGACTCAGGGTCTACTAATAATATTGTATCAGAGGAATAACTTAGTAAGCTAAAGATGAAGAGGATTCCACATAGTAACCTATACAAGGTTACTTGGTTGAACAAAGGAAAACATATCCTTTTTAATGAACAAGCATGTGTGGACTTCTCAATTGGAAGATATAAGGATAAGGTATTGTGTGATGTCCTACCTATGTATGCATGTCACCTATTACTTGGTAGACCATGGAAATTTGACAGACAGGCCATGCATGATGGAGCTAAGAATGCATATTCTTTTAAGAAGGATGGTGTGACTTTAAAAATCTAGTCACTCTTGGAAGAAGGATATGTGAAGACTTAAATTCCTAATGTCCTATTGGTGAGTGAGAAAGAGTTCCTAGAAGCTCTAGAGGAAGGAGAGGGAGTAGCATATGCTTTGGTTTTGAAGCCAAAGGAATAATTGTAGAGAAGATGGTGAAGAGGAAAAAGATTCCTAGTGAAGTACAAGAGTTTCTTCAAGAGCACAGAGACATTTTTAGTGATGGAAAACCTACAAGCCTACCCTCTAAGAGAGTTATTAGTCACCAAATTGAATTTATCCTAGGAGCTACCCTTCCTAATAAAGTTTCCTATAAGATGACCCCTCAACAAAATGAGGAAATTGCCAAGCAAATCCAAGAGCTCCTAAACCAAGGCCTCATTAGAAAGAGTATTAGTCCATGTGTCATACCCACTATCTTAGCACCCAAAAAGGGAGGAACTTGGAGGCTATGCACTGATTCTAGATCCATTAACCGAATCACCATTAGGTATAGGTTTCCTATTCCTAGGATAGAAGACCTAATGGACTATTTAGGAGCAAGGTACTTTGTAAAGATTGACCTAAAGAGTGGTTATCACCAAATTAGAGTCAATGAAGGAGATGAATGGAAGACAACCTTCAAAACTATAAAAGGTTTATATGAATGGCTTGTGATGCCATTCGGGCTATCAAATGCCCCATCTACATTCATGAGGCTGATGAACAAAGTACTCAAGGACTACATTGGTAATTTTTTTGTAGTATACTTGGATGATATCCTAATATTTAGTAGGACTAAAGAAGAACACTTGAGGCATTTGCAAATTGTGTTCAAAAGACTGCATGAAGAGAAGTTGAAGATGAACTTAGACAAGTGTGAATTCCTCAAACAAGAGTTAGTATATCTTGGGTTTGTATTGTCTCATGGAAACCTCAAGATGGATCCAAGAAAAGTGTAAGCCATTATCAATTGGCCTACTCCCAAATCTGCAACAGAGGTAAGAATCTTTCATGGTTTAGCTCAATATTATAGGAAGTTCATTAAGCAGTTTAGTGCTATTTGTACTTCTATGCTAGACACCATAAAGGGTGGAATGAAGACTAAGTTTGTATGAAATGAGAAATATGACCAAGGATTTGAGTTGAAAATAATATTGCCACTCAACCTATCTTAATACTACCAAGTTTTGAGAAACTTTTTATAGTTGAGTGTGATGCTAGCAGTGTTTCCATTGGGACAGTTCTAAGCCAACAAGGGAGACTAGTAGCTTTCCGTAGTGAGAAGCTTAGTGATGCTAAGAGGAAGTATTCTTCCAATGACTTAGAGATGTATGATCTAGTCCAAGAACTAAGGAAATGGAGGCACTATCTTCTTCCAAAGGACTTTGTGGTGTATTCAGACAATCAAGCACTTAGCTTTCTAAATTTGCAAGACAAGCTCAGTCACAAGCACATGAAATGTGTGGAGTACTTATAGGCTTACACCTTCCATATCAAACACAAGAAAGGAGTGCAAAACAAAGTGGCTGATGCACTTAGTAGAAGACTTCTAACAGTACAATAAGTATAACAATAGAGCATGAGACTTGATAGTTTCAAAGACTTATATGAAGAATATGAAGACTTTGCAGAGGCATACAAGGTATGTAAAGAGTATGAGAATCATTTCCATACTAAATTTTATGAATACACTATGAAAAGTGATCTATTTTTTAAAGGGATTCAATTATTTTTCCCTAGAGGATCAAGCAGGGAAAATTTTATTCAAGAGAAGCACAATGGTGCACTTAGTGGTCATTTTGGAGTCAATAAGACTCAAGAGTTAGTGCAAAGGTTTTAATTTTGGCCTAAAATGAATTTGGATATCAGAAAGTATGTGGAATGTTGTGTGGTGTGTCATAAATCCAAGGGCGCATCCTCCATTGTAGGCCTTTATTAACCTCTCCCCATTCCAAGTAGACCTTGGGAATGTTTAAGCATGGATTTTGTTGTGGGATTGCGAAAGAAAAATCAAGGAATGGACAATATTTATGTCATTGTGGATAGATTCAATAAGATTGAACATTTTTTCCCATGTAAGACAATGCATGATTCTTGTCACATTGCACAATTATTCTTCAAGGAAGTGGTAAGAATCCATGGCTTGCCCCTAAGCATAGTATCAGATAGAGATACTAAATTCATGAGTCACTTTTGGAAGACATTATCGCACAAAATGGGAACCAATCTATCCTTTGGGTCTTCATATCACCCTCAAATAGATGGTCAAACTAAGGTAGTAAATAGAATCCTTGGGAACCTATTGAGGTGTCTCACAAAGGAGTATGGCTAGACATGGGATCAACTCCTAGGACAAGTAGAGTATGCATACAATGATACCATGAACAAAACTACTAGAAAGAGTCCCTTTGAAATTGTTTATGGACTACACCCTAGAGGAATATTTGAGCTCAAAGAACTGAAATATGGAGCCAAGGGTAGTGGTTATCTTGAAGAATTTGCACACTCCATGAATGAGGTGCATGAAACAGTAAGAAAGACTAACATAGAACATAGAAAAAATCAAAGATAAGGTGGATGAAAGGAAAAGGATATCCAATTTCAAGTAGGGGATCTTGTTATGGTCCATCTCAACAAAGAAATACTACAGGAGGTGATGACATGTAACTGATTGAATGTTTGATAATGTTAAGCTGAAGATGATGCAAGACATTAAAATAGTTAATGGTTTGTATTGTCATTGATGTTAACTTGATATCATCTGTAAGTTCATGTACATAATTACAAAGACTTCAGAGAATCAATGGAACAATGATTATACTTTTAGCAATGCATAAAAGTCAAGTATTCACTAAGTGACAGACTACACCGACGGAGTGCACACCATCGGTAAAGGCAGAGAAAAAGTCACAGTGATGCCCGATGAGTAGAAGACAATGTTGCACGATGAAGCAAAATCATAGGATGCCTAAAAAACTAAAAATAGAGTTGCCCAACGGATGGAGATCCCAAATCTAACTGGAGTTACACTGACGGAATTGATAGTTGTCACCGACGACGAATTATAGAATTGACTGACGGAACAGAGAGTTTAGAAAATGACAAAATATCAAGCTAGAAGAGCTTAAGGATAGACTTAACTAGTTGTTTTATTTGTTTTAATCGACCATAATTAAGTAATTGATTTAAAGAAGATTTATACAGTTGGCAAGAAGATAAATATGAGATAAATTAGGAGTTAAAGCTGTAAATCAATTTGGCTGGATTTTTATTCACGCCAAAAATCAAGAATCAAGAATCATGAACTAAGGAATATCATGTCTATATAAGAGACAAGAATAATTCATTTCTGCAAGCCATCAGATACATGGAAGGGGAGTGAATAGAAAGAAGACATTGAAGAGAAACTGGTGAAGGATAAACTTCATACAGTCCTGATCAATTAAGCTGAGGGAGAGCTAAAGAATTTTGCAGACACCGACGAATAGTGAAGCACAACATCAAAGAGTATAAATTTTGGAGCACAAAGGAATTGAATTGATACATTGATCAGAGAGGTATTGTACTTAAATAGATCTCAAAATTTCCAATTCAAAGTTGCATTAGAAATAGGTGATAGTGTTTTAGTTTAACCATTGAAGCATCAAGTCTCTTAACAAAGCAGGACTTAACAGTCTTCTATAATTGAGGTATATCCTAATAGATTACCAAAAAGGTTGATTCATGAAAGTAGAATTGAATTTGCATAAATCCTATTGATAGCCTAAGAAGGAGGTTGATTCAAGGATGGTAGCAAGATTCACCTAAAGCCTATTAATAGTCTAAGAAGGAGGTTGATCCAAGGATGGTAGCAAAATAGATGCCAGATACTAAGTGACAACCCATATGTATAAAATCCTCTAACAAGGTTGCACTTAACAGTGTGTTTGTAACCTTTAATAGGGTTGGCTTCTAACAGGGCTCACTTTAGAAGAGTGAAAATTTGGGGTACCGGTTCCAATGGTTTTTTCCCTTAACAAGGTTTCCACGTTAAAATCCATGTGTTATGTGTTATGTGTGTATGGTTTATTACTTTATTTTTTTACATTTCACATATGCATTTTTGGATTGATTGGTATACTCTGCATATTTACTAAGTATCAATAAATAAGTTTTACTTCTTATCGGTAATCAAGGAGAATAAGGACAAACAAGGTAAACTGACAGACAGTTAATTATTTTAATCATTTCAAGGCATGCATCTTGTACAGACTTAATAATCTAAGGTGTATTGATTGGTAGATTAAAGTTTAAAGGATAAATTTTTAAGGCCACTGACTCACCCCCCCCTCTCAGTTATTACAAACAATTGGTATCAGAGCTTGTGTGCTTAGAAGGAAGGTTTCAAGACCTAATTAAAGATCACAAGATGAACAGACAAGATGTACCCAAGTTGAACAAAGACAACTTTGCTTCATGGCAAAGCATGATAAGAATCCACTTATCAGGTATTGGCAATGATATTACTCAATACTTAGATATTGAATATGTGTTTCCTATAGGACCATTGACACTAGATCAATTGAGAGTGAAGCATGAGCATACCTGCATGGTTATAGAGCTTTCTTCCTCACTCTTTGATGCTGAATTTGAAGATGTCAAAGATTGTAAAACTGCAAAGATAATGTGGGACAAACTGAAGCTTGTACATGGAAGTGATACAAATGTTTTGAGAGCCAAGGCAAAAAGTCTTAGAGGAAAGTTTGATGATCTCAGAATGAAAGAAGGTGAAAACATCACATAGTACAACACAAGAATAAAAGAATTAGTCAATGCTATACGAGGTGTTGGAGGTACACTTGAATAGGAGACAGTGGTAACTAAAATCTTAAGAACCTTATTGCCTGTATATGCTATTAGAGTCTCTGCTATTGAAGAAATGAGAGTAGTAGTCAACAATATAGTTACTCTTAATATCCTAATTGGTAGACTGATTTCATTTGAGATGAATAACTTTGACAATAGTGTATTACCAAGTTTAGAGTCTGCATTTAAGCCTTCTATAAAAATAAGAAAATCCAATCATAGATGCTCATCTAGAAGGGACAGTGAAAGTAAAAGTGAAGAAGAAGATCTAGATGAAATAGAAGCACTTATGGCCAAAAGAATAAAGAGAGGCAAAGGTAAATACAAAGGAAAGTTACCACTTGTATTTTTTAATTGTAAACAAATTAGACACTTTGCTATAAGATGTCCTAACAAAAGAAAAGATCACAGAAGTGATGACAAATCTTTTGAGAAGAAGTCTGATAAAGGTGATAACAAAGATTACAGAGGTAACCAAAGATCAGAAATAAAGGCTACCCGAGACTACAAGGATAAAGGAAAGAAGGCTAGCTACCTAGCTTCTTGCAAAGATGAAGATACTGACACCGAACCTGATGATGACATCGAGATGGTATTTGTAGCTGTGAAGGATGATTCAGATGAAGATGAAAGGTATGAAGAAACTACACTCATATCTAAGATTAGTAAGAATGATATCTAGATTATAGATAGTGG
>MU228456.1:1691066-1704140 GCA_018584345.1 Thuja plicata | reverse complement strand
TTTCTACACATCTTCCTAAGTGGTGGGATTTTTGCCTCTTAATCATAGCCTTTGATTTTTGCCTCTTAATCATAGCCTTTGATTTTTGCCTCTTAATCTCTACCATCCATTTCTCTTTAAAAGGAAATCTCTCCTTCTAATTTTCATATAGAGAATTTTTAGGTATTGTTATGCTGCAGGTTTGGAGAGCAATTTTGGAGGAGGATTTGAGCACTTTGGCTTGGATATTGCAACTTGTCTCTTCTTGTCTTCTTCTTCTTGCATCCATGGCTATTCATGTAGATTAGATTCATGTTTCCTTTCATAGATTAATCTTGCATTTGTATTTTCTTTCATAGAATAATCTTACATTGTTATCATATAGATTAATTTCCTTTTATGCATTGCAATCATATAGAATAGTTGTCATTTTCATGCATTGAATCTCTCATTTCATGGTGTACTTGCATGGGCACAACTAGGTCAATCTGAGGGCCTCCATCATAAACCTTTGCACTCCATTACTAGGGAGCTATGAGTCGATATTTGAGGCCTCATTCTTGAGCAACCTTGGATGGAATGATTCATAGAAGTGTGACACATTTTCATCACACATTTTTGGTGCCCACCGTGGGGCATAAGATTCATTTTCTGTCACGTAGCTATTTTTTCATAATTTATTTTCGAATTTCTATATTTTCTATACTTTCTATACCTTTTGCAGGGAAATTTTGCGTGACATTTTGCAGGTCTATAGGCAAACTTTTGCAGGATTTTGTGTTTCCTCACACGGCTTTGCGCAAATCTTCATGCGACATTCAGCACCAGGCTATGGATATGATCTGTTACTATTTTTTTCTTTCTGAGCACTTCTTCGCGTGAGATTCTATGAATCTTCACGCGGCACTATGTGAATCTTTGCGTGACACTATACTAATCTTTGTGCGAGATTCAACATCACAGATCTGATTTTTATTGTTATATTTTATATCTCTATTTTTTTGTCCTAACCACTAATGTTTACTATTTCTGGTGGTTTGTGTTTTGTTGTTACTGATTTGGACTTGCTTGGATAAACAACAAAATGATTCACATTGCATTGGATTTGAGGTATTTTGTTGATCTCTATAACATTTGAATTTTGGAAATAAAATGAACATCTCATGTGTTTAGCTTGAGTGTTTTCTTTCTTTCATAGATCACATTTCCAATTGGTGCTCTAAAAATAGACCTAGATTTTCTTTCTTGCATATATGTTTCACATAGTAATTAGGCCCTATGAACACTATTTGTGGCGATCTTGAGATAATAGGCTTCATTCGCTTGTCTAACATGCAAAGATCTTCTTGAGGATAGATCCCCTTGTAGGTAGGGAAGGATTTATTTTTATCTCATTGGTCAACTTGGTTTGGGCTTCAACTTTTGGCTCTCTTTGGGGAGATTGGTGTCATTTATTGTTGTGTGAACCTTGGATGAGGTGATTTCAAATTAGTGGGTCAATTAATCTTGTTTTCTATGTTGTGGTGAGGTGAAGAGGCTAGAGGGTTATGCTCTTTTCCCTTTTGGGAGAATCAAAAACTTGGAACCCTTGAATCCAAACCAAGTCCACATGTGGTCCATATTGTGAGTCTTCCTTGTTAGAGAGGGTTAACCATAGTGGACATTCCCTTTATTGGGTAAACCATGTGGACGGAACCTCAAACGGTAATAGACATTTTCACCATGGTAGCAGCAACTACTATATAAATGTCCCTATGGAAGAAATCTCCACAGGTGTAGTTTCTTGTGGGTTGTCAGATCTCCTCAGCAGCTCTTGATTGATTAAATTCTCAGACTGTGTCAAAACCTCAGTGCACCGAGATTGGATTTCACCCACTTGAGATTGAAAAAGTTGCAGAGTCAATCCATTACTAAGAACCATAGTGCAACCAACTTTTTATTCTCTAGGACTATGTGTGTGATTGGAAAATATTTTGAGAACATACACAAGTAGCATTCTTATGGAGTAGAAATACTATGAAACTATCCATGTTCATGTGCAAGGTTGCTTTGTCCCTTGCTCATTGTTTGAAGACATTGATTGCTTGAACTCCCTGATTGTTGTATTGCATGCTTGATTCATGATAAAATCTGTTAATGCATCTAGTTGGTCAATTAAAACAATAAAAAACTGAGTACTGTGTCCTTTCCTCGCGTGAGAAAATTGTTTCTTCATGTCGTTCACTGTGTTTCCTCGCGTGGCTATCTGAGAATCCTTGCGTGATATATTTCCAATTTTTTGTTATCTTGTCACACTAGTCTGGTCTTTCTTCGTTCTCCTGTGCATTTTGTCACGCAGTCCTGTGCTAATCCTCATGTGAGAAAGTATTTTACATGCAAAATTGTCTACCAGTGAGCTATTTGCTGTCATCTCCCACTTGCTTGCTTGCTGCCCTATCATTTTCAGATTTCCTTGGTTGATTTGGGTCAGATTGGATTACTTACCCCACTGTTAGAAGCTTATTTAGCTTTGGATTCTTGCATTTTGATCTCTTGGATTAGCAATCTTTGATTTCACAAGTGACCTTGTTTGGAAGCTTGGTGAGCTAGGAACCATCCTTATTGAAAAGATAAACCTTTATATTCTTTGATAACATACTTGGAGAGTTTTGGTAGTCTCTTGTCCATCCACTTTCATATAAATTCAATCTCAATTAATATAATTTGGGTAATACCATCCTCCTGATCCACATGTTCTAGGGTATTCACCCAAATTTATTGGGCACCTCTGTGGCAGTGTTGTCTTACGCCTTTTGCAAATTTTCTATCTTATCACTTCTTTTTGGACAAGTTAGTGCCTTTTCTATACTAGTTTGGTACCAACATTTCTTAGGGTAATCCTAGCAGCTAGTACCTTTTCTTTCATGCCAGTTACAACAAGATATCAAGTAATTCAAGGAAAATGACCTCAAGTGGTTTTTAACCAATTACCTTTAGTATAAACTCGCCAAAGACATAAGGGAAAGGAACCCATATTTGATCAATCACCTAGGAGTACTTTGGAAGTGTGGTTTGATTCCAAGAGTCATCTTAGTGAGTTTGGTATCCCCTTAGCATCTTCTCACTCTTCTATGGATATGAGTTACACAATGACTCAGAGAGATAAGGAAGCCAGGGATAAACGTTATGATGATATGTTTGCAAAGAGTAGAAATGCTATTTCATTTAGTGGTTCCTCTCATGGAAATAGAATGGCCTCACCCCTTATTTCAACAAGATATCTAGATGTACACCAAAGGGATGAGAGAGAGAGAGAGAGGTAAGAGACATGCTTATCAAGATAACCAATCACAACATGAAAGTGAAGAGGATGAATGTTATGACACTCGTGTCAATACAACTTATACGAACAACTTGTTTCAAAATTCAAGACCAAGCTCACCTCTTAAAACATCTACCAATTACATGAGTGACAGACTCAAGAGGATTGAGCATGAAAAGAAAGCTTTCCAAGATGAACAAATTCATAAGGAAGAACAAATTAGATTCCTAGAGATGGAGAAACAAACTTTGATAGAAATGGAAAGGAAAGCCTTTCAAGAAGAGAAAGATAGGCTCTTGTCTTGACAACTCAATGATCCATTCAATAATATGCATGTTAGTGGTGGAAACAGTTCTCCTCCATCCACTCCTCCTAGGACTCCATGAAGTAGGAGATATTCAAGATCACCATCACAATCTCCTATCCCTAGAGGAAGAAGAGTTTCAAGACATGATCATTATAGGAGACAAACTCCTCCTAGGAACTCAAGGCCACCTTCACAATGTGCTCATTATGGTTCACAATATGGGGGTAGTACTTCAAGCTTTGATCACATCTGCCAAGATTTCATGCAAATGCAACAAGAACCACTTTTTCAACAGTATGTGGAGAAATATGCGGAGCAAAACAGGATAAGTTCCTAGAGATTCTAATAAAAAAGGGTGCTAGGGTCCCTTACAACTTTGATGTGGATAAAAAGATTCAGAAGCAAGGTCCATCCCAAGAGGAGAAGCTCAATGAAATGCAAAGAAAAATGGACAAGATGTTTGCACCTAAAAATTATTTCTCATTGGACTTGATTTGTCCTAATCCTTTTGATAAGAGTGTTGACATGAAATAATTTCCTATAAAGGTTGAAATTCCTCAATATGAAAAATATGATGGGAGTGGAGATCCACATGATCATGTGCGCCAATTTTATACCACAATTTTTGAGTTCCATCAAGATGATTCTTATCTCATGAGGTTATTCCCACAAATTCTTAAGGGACAAGCAATGGAATAGTTTACTAAGATAACTCCCTCTGTTAAGACTTTCAAAGAGCTTGTTCATAGATTTGTTCAACACTTTGCATACAATGTTTCAAGATCTATCACTTTGTTGGACTTATGTAGATTAAAGCAGAATCAAGGAGAATCCTTTGTTACTTTCTTGCAAAGGTGGAGATGAAAATGTTCTTTCTATTCTAGAACAATTCCTGACAATGAAAATATTGACATTCTTGTTAGTAATTTGGTCCCCGAAATGCGGTATGAAGTTAAGAAAATGGTTTTTGATTCATTTGACACCAAAGTTGAAACTGCACGTAGAATCGAGGATGTTTTAAGAGAACAAGGAATTTTGACTAAACATGGAAATAACAACAACAATGGTCAAAACAACAACAACTCTAACAAGGACAAAGGGAAGAACCAATATTGGAATAGGAATAAACAAGTGGCTAACGATGGAGTTGTGGATTCATCCCAACCTAAAGATCAACCTGTGCTCCACTTATCTAGTACTGTTTAAGCTACGAAGCGCAATACATCCAATCAACAAGAAAGTAAGCCAAGCTACCAAGGTAAGCCTAAGAGCGAAAGGCATCAATTTGCAAAACTTGGTGAGCCATATGAGAAAATTTTAAAGAAAATTATTGATAACAATCTGGCACATCCTCAAGATGCTGCGCATTTTCATATACCTAAAGTTAAACCACATTGGTGGAAGGAGAAAGCCTTTTTCATATTTCATAATGGTATTGGACATGACATTGAAAACTGCTAGAAACTCAAGCATATCATTCAAGATCTCATTGAGAATGGAAAACTTACAATAGATGGATTGAACACCAACACCGATCATAAGGCATTCAAGGAACCTTTGCCCAAATATGAAAAGGGGGAGACCTCTAAAGTTAATAATGGAAAAGTTGAGATCAATTATACTTACACAGATGTGGAGAATACTATCAACATGTTTGAATGTGTGGAAGAAAATGTTAATATGATGAGTGGCAGAGATCCTTATGGTTATGATCTAGATGAAGACTCTCCTATTTTTCATAAAGAACCTTTTGTGGTGCTAAGGGGTCCCAACTCTAGAAGGTCATCTCAAGCCCTTATTGTTGTTACCCAAAGTCAAGGTCAAGTTGTCATTAAAGGACCCAATTCAAGTCAATCAAGTATACCTAAGAAAATGGCATCCATGCTTGTCACATTGAAACCAACTATCAATCATAAGTCAAGCTATATCCTTATTGATCAGTTGCAAAGAACCCCCGCTCAGATTTTGATCTTTGAGCTCTTAGAGTTGTCCCCAAGACATAAACAAATCCTTGAGGATGCTTTGCACATGGAAAATGCCCCCAACAACTTAGATATTGATCAATTCCAGAATATGGTTAATCACATTGCTACCCCTCATTACCTTACATTTTCAAAAGATGATGATAAAGCTTTGAGCCATCCGCACAATATTTCCCTTCACATTGAGGTCATGATCCATCGCACTCGTGTCAGGAGCGTGTTGATAAATAGGGGTGTTGGGCTTAATATTTGTTCTTTTAGTCTTTTGAAAGAATTGGGTTATTTTGAAGAGGTTATAGATACCAGAAAAAAGATTACTATCAAAGCCTATGATGAGGTAGAAAGAAGTTCCAAGGGGTTGGTCATCCTTCCTGTTAGGATTGGCCCTGTTCAAAAGGAAATTTTATTTCAAATATTTGATGTTGGACCCCTTGTATATAATATCTTACTTGGTAGACCATGGATTCATGATATGCAAGAAGTGTCGTCTACCTATCATCAATATGTTAAGTTCCCCTACAATGGAATAGAGATTTGTATACCTGGGGATAACACTTTATCTGTTAATTCAATTTCAGCAGGGGCTCATGTTCCCCTCAATAGAGAAGAAAAATATTTTGATGCCGCATTGGCTAAATGTAAAAATAAGCTTAAGTCAGTAGACCTTTCTATGGGGGGGTATCAGCTCAACTCCCTCACAACATTGCCAATTTCACCTCGGTCTTATGGAAAACCTTCATCAGAAAAGAAACCTTCCTCTTCAGCTATGACTTTATTTGGCAAATTTGTAGAATCATCAGTGCCTATTCAAGATGAGAAAGAGGAAACATGTGTTAGAGACTGGATCTATAAAGAAGAGAAATACATGCATAATGAGAGCTTCTCTCCATCTCCTAAGGCTTATGGAAGAGGGTATACCTTTGTCAAGAATATGGGCTATCCTCGGTATGGCCCTCTTAATCACAATTTGGATGCTAGGTCTAAACCTCTTGATCATGCTCAATTTGGATGTAGGTCTAAGAAGCCAGTTAGCCTAGGATTTGAAAATTACAACAAGCACACTAATCCTCTCTTTGAAAAATTGGATAGTGATGATGAACCAGAGTATGTACCTAATTTGAAAAATCAAAAAGATATGTGTGAAGATTGGGTCCCTTCCACTAATCTCCTTTGGGGAGATTCAGATATTTCAGTCACCCATGCATCAGTTGCAACTTTAGAACAAGAATCAGATATAGAGGATCCTTTGAGAGAATGTCAATGAAAGAATATTATTTGTTTAATGGAAAGAGAAAGTGCTACTTTTGATGAAATTGGACCTTCCACATCAAGATGTCCCAAACCTTCATGGTGTAAGCATCCTAGTCGCAGTTCAGATACAAGTTCTAATGAGTATGAATGGGAATCTTTTTCGGAGCTATCCACAGTTGATAGAGATATTGATGTTATTCACACTTTTAGTTCTCAACTTGAGGTAGCCAATGAGTCACGTATAGGATTAGAGGTTTTGAACCCATATGTTGCCTTAGTGGACAATTCTTCACTTGTTAGGACAAATCCTTATTTGGGTAGCTTAGAGGGATACTTGATGGAATCTGACTCTTCGGTCACTAGCGATAATATCATTCACATTTATAACCTTGAACCAGTTATTGACTTGCCTCTTGTTCATCCTGACCTCATTGATTGGTCCTAACACTATCAAGAACCTAAGACTTTAACATTCTAAAATGATTATGAGATAGCTTGTTATCTAAATGCCATTGAACCCGTAGTCTCTTCCACTAGTGAACCGGCTACTAGTATGAAAGAGCCAGACATCAAGTACCTTAGTCACAAGATAAAAAGGAAAGAAAATAAAAAGAATAAGATTTCTAATGGTGAAAACCACTGTGTGGCAGTGTCAGAACTAAAAAAAGTAAAAACAAATGATGTATCCAAGGGTGAAAACCTCTCCGAGGCACCTAAGGATGAGGTACTTGATCGTCTCCCTAGCTATTTTTAAGATCGATCTTTAGTGCTTATTGAACCAACACAAGCAGTCAATTTGGGTACAGATGAGGCTCCACAAATAGTACACTTGGCTGAGTCCTTGTCACTTCAAGAAAAAGAAGCTTACACTAAGTTCTTATAGAAAAAGAAGATCAATTTTGCATGGACTTATTCAGATATGCCAGGGTTGGACATTAATCTTATCATGCATCACTTATCTATAGCTCCAAATGTCAAACCAGTTAAACAAAAATTGAGGAAGATGCATCCTCACATAGCTCTTCTAGTCAAAGAAGAATTAGAAAAACTCCTTGTGACAAAATTTATAAGAGATATTGCCTATGCTGAATGCATATCAAACATTGTACCAGTTTCCAAACATGAAAAATCCATTCGAGTTTGCACAGATTTTAGAGATCTCAATAGAACATGCCTAAAGAATGACTTTCCACTTCCCAACATAGACATGATAGTGGATATAATTGTAGGTTATGATATTTATTCCTTGATGGATGGATTTTTTGTTTACAATCAAATTAAGATAGCTCCTAAAGATCAAGAAAAGACTGCATTCACTTGTGCATGGGGTACCTATTGTTGGAATGTTATGCCTTTTGGATTGAAAAATGTCAGAGCTACCTATCAATGAGCTATGAAAACTATTTTTCATGACATGATACATAAAAACATGGAAGATTATGTGGATGACACCTTTGCCAAGTCTAAACAAAGAGATACACACTTAGACGATTTGGAAGTCATTCTAGATCGCATAGAACAATTTCAACTAAGGTTAAATCCTAAAAGCGTGCATTTGGAGTCACCTCTGGAAAACTACTTGGATTCATCATTTCAGCAAAAGGAATAGAGGTGGACCCTAAAAAAGTTCAAGCAATCATATATATGCCACCTCCTAAAAACATTAGTCAAATGAGGAGTCTTCAGGGACACCTTCAATATATAAGGAGATTCATTTCACAACTGGCAGATAGAGCTCAACCCTTCAACAAGAACTTACACAAAGGAGTCAAATGTGTTTGGAATGAGGATTTTCAAAAGAGCATAGATCAAATCAAGAAGTACTTGGCAAATCCTCCTATTTTAATGCCTCCTATCCCAGGGAAACCACTTATTTTATACATTTGAGCAATAGAATCTTCCTTGGGGGCATTACTAGCTCAACTTGATGAAAATGGGAAAGAAAGAGCAATAGACTACATTAGCCGTACTCTTGTTTCATATGAGGTTAATTACACTAGCATTGAGAAAGCTTGTCTTGTTTTTGTGTTTGCTTCCCAAAAGTTGCGACATTACATGCTTGCACACACTATACACCTCATAGAAAAAATAGATCCACTCAAATACTTGCTAAGTAAGGTTTCCCTCACAGGTAGACTTGCTAAATGGATGATGATACTTTCATAGTTTGACATAGAGTACATTGATTGTAGAGAAATCAAAGGACAAGCCATAGCAAATCAATTGGCTGATTTCCCATTACAAGATAATGCACCCATTCAAGTTGACTTCCCATATGAGCACCTCATGTATATGCCTGAACGAAAATGGAAGATGTTCTTTGATGGATCTTTTATGCAAAACGGTTCAGGAGCTGGTGTTTTGGTTTTTTCTCCTCATGGGTACACAATTCCTAAGTCTTAAAAATTATTGTTCCCATGTACAAACAACATTGCTGAGTATGAAGCTTTAAAAAATGGACTTAAGATAGCCATAGAATGGAGAATCACAGAGTTACACATCAATGGGGATTCATAGCTAATAATCAACCAAGTTAATGATGAATACCAAACAAAACATGAGAAAATGGTACCTTACAAAAAAATGGTTGATTCCTTGAAATGATACTTCACACTTGTCACATTTCAGCAAATCCCTAGAGCAGAAAAAAAAGAAGCTGATGCTATGGCTACACTTGCTTCACTCCTTCAGTTAGAGCAACATGAATCTAGATTTGAATTCCTGGTGGAAGAGATACATCACCCTATCTTTGAATCCCAAGAAAGCCATTTCATTTGTACCCTTGTTGGTCATGAGTCATCCCATTATGGTGCCATTTACTCATATCTTTGTGATGACATTATACCTAAAACCTTTAACCGATCTGAACTCAGAAACCTTACCCAAAACACCTCTTTCCATTCCCTTATCTTTGGCGATTTGTATAGGAGGGGTCTCGATGGAACACTTCTTAAATGCTTAGAAAAGGGAGAATCCAACCAAGCGTTAGTTGACATCCACGAGGGCATCTGTGGGGGAAATTCCAATGGTCTTGCCATGGCCCAAATGTTTCTTAGGGTGGGGTACTATTGGCCTACGATGTAGATTGATGCAGTAGCTTTTGCAAAGTCATGTGAAAAGTGTCAAAAACACGGTAACCTGATACATGCTCTAGCTAGGGAGCTCATTCCTTCTATATCTCATTGGCCATTTCAGAGCTGGGCCTTTGATCTTGTTAGGAAGATTCACCACAACTCTTCAGGTGGACACAATTTTATTATCACAACTACTGATTACTTCACTAAATGGGTAGAAGATGTCCCACTTTTTGTTGCTTCTGGAAAGATAGTCTCTCTATTCATTCTAAACCATATCATCTGTTGATATGGAGTGCCTTCTGAGATCATTACTGATAATGGAGGCCAGTTTAAAAATAAAGACCTTAAACAACTCTCTAAGAAATTCAAGATTAAACAACATTGGTCCTCCATTTACTTCTCGCAAGGAAATGGTCAAGCAAAGGCATCAAACAAGACCATTCTTAAAATATTGCATAGAATAGTTTCTAGGAATGGTAAAGATTGGAATTTACAGATAAATTTGGCTTTGTGGGCCTATAGATCAAGTATTTGTACTCCTACTAGGACTACTCCTTTTTCCCTTGCATATGGTGCTGAAGCAGTGTTACCTTTGGAGGTTGAGATTCCTTCACTTCAAGTTTCTCTCCATGGTCTAGTTAGAGATGAAGATTACCACGCCATGAGACTTCAAGAGTTAGAACTTCTAGATGAGAAACGTCAAGCATCATTTGACCATATGAGGGTTTATCAAAAGTGCATGTCCAAAGCCTTCAACAAAAAGGTTCACCCTAGAGAATTCCAAGTAGGAGATCTTGTCCTACATGAAAATCCCAAGAATCAACAACATAGAGATCAAAAGGGCAAATTTGAACCTAATTGGCTTGGACCTTACATCATTACAGCAGCTTTTGGGACAGGTGCTTATTTACTATCTACAGAAGAGGGAGAACAGCTCCTTGAGCCTATCAATGTCTTGCACCTGAAGAAGTTCTATCCATGATGCCCATTTTGTCTGGGGGCATCCTTTTGTACATATTTATTGATCCTGAAAAAATTCAAAAAAATGATATATTGTCAAAAAATTCTAAAAATAAAAAAATGTCCTGAAAAAATGATCATCTTAGTGAAAATCTAGCAATAGGCGCTTTGATGTATCTCCAAAAAAAAAAATTTATATATTCCAAAAATTACAAAAAAATTTAAAAATTCAAAAAAATAGAAAAAGTGCCTTGGTGAAAACCTAGAAACATGCGCCTTGGTAGCAAAAATTCAAAAAAAATTATAAAAAGTCCTGAAAAAAAAGAAGAAGAAAATGAAAAAATTGTAATAAAATCCAAGTGGTGAAAACCTAGAAATGGGCGCTACTTGAGGCCTTTGCACCTCTATTTTTTAGCGCATGTCCTCGATACTTAGCCTCTCTCCATCATGACTTGTCCTTGTTGCCTTGGTCTGGAATTGGTCTTTTTCTTTGTTTAGGGGGCATACCTGTGTTAGCTTTGGTCTCTTGGATGCGTTAGTCTTTAGGTCATCTCACAAATAGTGTTTTTCAACACCAACCCAACTATATTTTTCAATACAACCCTTGACATTGAGTATTTTTCAACACTTATCGGTTTGGTATTCCTAGTTTTTTCATGTGGGCTTACCTGCTTGCAAGAATTCAATCCTTATCCTCAGAACTCAGTATCAGTTAACACACTTAAATTTTTAAACACAACACTTAATGCTTGAGCTATATCATGATCTTTTCTTTGTGTGCTGACTATTATTAATTTTTGATGAGTGTCCTTGTCTAATAAGTCTCTCCGAGATGCATAGCTAGAGGACTTGGGGCATGGAACATGTTTTTATTTTCTTCCTACTTTATGCTTCACTATTTTTGCACAACTATTTTGCTGGTCATCTTGGCCTCTATGCCTTGATGCAAGCATAGTTTTTCTATATTAAATTGGGTAAGCTAACATCATAGTCATCTTGACCTTTATGTCTTTGATGCTTATGTTAGAATCTTTCCACATTCCAATCCGATATAAATCACATTCATATCTTCATAGTTGCGCTTGTGACTAGTGATGATTGTGTGATTTTTTGATGTCCGTTAATAATGGCCCAATAATAAAAATAAGTTCCGTAAGATTCTCTAATGAATGATGAACACAAAGTCCTATGTTACAGTTGCTCTATTGCAAGTACACCTTTGCATTTTCATGTAGCTTGCATTGCTAAACTTCATGTTAATTTGCATTTTTAGGATGCATTATGATTTTGAGAGGGTTTCCTTCATCTTTCTTGTGGAGTTTTAATCAAATATGATCACGTTCTGATCTTCATTTCCTTATCTTCTTTCATGATCTCAATCGAAATTTTCTATCATAAACAATTGATTGATTTTGGGGCTTTCTCTTTCTTAAGGAAAATTCTCTTTCTTATCTCCATTTCTTTCCACCTCTTCTTCTTCTTCTTCTTCTTCTTCTTCTTCTTCTTCTTCTTCTTCTTCTTCTTCAACCTTGGGGCATAATATTCCGTGTTTAATGATCTACCTTGGTTCTGTGATCCTTATATCTTTCATCTTACATCGAGAACCTTATCTTTAATTTGATTTGATCAAATTTATTAATTTGTTATTTCTCCTCTATCTAATTTCAATTTTGATCATGAGGGGGTAGTACCTATCAAACTTCAATCCTTGATTCAACTTTATCAATCCTATCATTTGTTCCACTTGGGGCAACCTTGCTTGAGATTCTTATCTCAAACATGTCAATTACTTATTTACAATGGTGTTGACCTTGTCTTTTTTTGGAATCAACTTATCTTTGTTCTGATGTCAATTACTTATTTACAATCGTGTTGATGTCTATATTATTTTGTGATCCCAAATCAATCTCACACTTCAACTGCATTCTTTGACTACATGTGTTCCCAGAATGATCACACATTAGTCAAAGAGGGGAAAATATATGCACCCTAAAATGGTCTCCTAGGTTGTGGGCCCCATTTATCATTTTATCAATTTATCAAATTTTCTGAATCAATGCTTTCCAACATTTTCAATTCAAATCAATTTTCTTGATCAAATTGTAATTAATTCAATTATTTCAATATTTCCTAAGGTTTGATCATTTTTATTTAATTAAAAAATTTAATCTCCCTTTTAATTAAATAAAATTCATCTTATTTAATTAAATTAAATTC
>MU228456.1:1656943-1668954 GCA_018584345.1 Thuja plicata | reverse complement strand
TCAATGCCAAAGGGAGAGATTGATGACATGTAACTGATTGAATGTTTGATAATGTTAAGTTGAAGATAATGCAAGATATTAAATCAGTTAATGGTTTGTATTGTCATTGATGTCAACTTGATATCATTTTTATGGTAATGTAAATAATGCCAAAGATTTTAGAGAACCAATGGGATAGAGATTATGCTTTTAGCAATGCTTAAAAGTCAAGTATTCACTAAGTGACAGACAACACCAACAGAGTGCACACCATTTGTAAAGGCAATGAAGAAAAATCACAGGATGCTCGACGAGCTGAAAATAGAGTTGCCCGACAAGAAAAATCCAATGATGCCCGACGGATGAAGATCCCAAAGATAACTGGAGTTACACCAATGAAACTGGAAATTATCACCGACGACTAACTGCAAAGTTGACCAACAAAATAGAGAGTTCAGAAAATGACAAATTATCTAGCTGGCAGAGCTTAAGGATAGACTTAACTAGTTGTTTTATTTTTTTTATTCGCCCATAGTTAAGTAATTGATTTAAAGAAGATTTGTACAGTTGGAAAGAAGATAAATACGAGATAAATCAGGAGTTAAAGCTATAAATCAGATTGGTTGGATTTTTTTTCACGCCAAGAATCAAGAATCAAGAATTAAGGAATATCATGTTTATATAAGAGACAAGAATAATTCATTTCCATAAGTAATCACATACATAGAAGGAGAGTGAATAGAAAGAGGATGCTGAAGAGAGACTGATGAAGGATAACTTCATACAGTCCTAATCAATCAAGCTGAAGGAGAGCTAAAGAATTCTACAGACACCAATGAATAGTGAAGCACAACATCATAGAGCAGAAAGTGTGGAGCACAAAGAATTGAATTGATACATTGATCAGAGAGGTATTGTACTTAAATAGATCTGAAAATCTGCAATTCAAGTTGCATTAGAAATAGGTCATAATGTTTTAGTTTAACCATTGAAGCATCAAGTCTCGTAACAGAGTAGGACTTAACCATCTTCTATAATTGAGGTATATCCTAATAGATTGCCAAAAAGGTTGATTCATGAAAGTAGCATTGAAATTGCATAAAGCCTTTTGACAGCCTAAGAAGAAGGTTGATTCAAGGATGGTAGCAAGATTTTCCTAAAGCCTATTGAGAGTCTAAGAAGGAGGTTGATTCAAGGATGGTACCAAAATAGATGCCAGATACTAAGTGACAACCTCTATGTATAAAATCCTCTAACAAGGTCACACCTAATAGTGTGTTTGTAACCTTTAATAGGGTTGGCTCCTAACAGGGGTCAATTCAGAAGAGTGAAAATTTGGGGTACTGGTCCCAGTGGTTTTTCCCTTAACAGGGTTTCCATGTTAAAATCCATGTGTTATGTGTGTATGGTTTATTACTTTATTGTTTCACATTTCACATATGTGTTTCTGGATTGATTGGTATACTCTGCATATTTACTGAGTATTAGTAAATAGTTTTACTACTTATCGGTTATCAAGGAGAATAAGGACAGACAAGGTAAATCGACATACAGTCAAATATTATAAGTATTTCATGGCATGGATCTTGTAGGGACTTAATAATCTAAGGTTTGTTGATTGGTGGTTAGTGATTAAAGGATAAAAATTTGAGGCCATTGATTCACCCCCCCCCTCTCAGTTATTACTAACAGAGAAATCATTGAAGGACAAAACTGAAGAATGCTACAAGTTGAATAGTAAATTTGGACAATTGAAATTTTTTTCTTGAAGAATCTAAACATAATGAGAAAGAACTAGAAAGAGTTAATGAGATATTGAGGAGAGATCTAGCTGATACCAGAGAAGTTAAAGAAAAACTCAGATCTAGCTCTGAGAAGATTGAAGAATAGATTGCAAGTCAAAGACCACGTGGAGATAAACATGGCTTAGGATATGAACAAGGATAATGTTCTAAAACTAATAAAGAAAAGGTAGACCAAATTGAGAAACCTAAGGAGATACTCTTGAAGCAAACAAATGGACAAAGATTCAATGGTAGATGTTATACATGCAATAGGGTTGGAAATAGGCCAAATGAATGTTAGAGTAATTCAACACCTTTTTCCAAATATTCTTTCACATGTTGGAAATATGGACACAGATCTAATGAATGTAGATCCATATCCAAACCTAATACAAGTGGAGGAACCCTACATGCTAAAAATGCAACAACTATAGAAATATTGCAAGGAAATGGGAATTAAAGAATAACTCATTAAATTAGAGGTATGTAAATTAAAGTGTTGTATGTTACAAATGTAATAATTTTGTTGATATAGCTAGAAATTGTAGAATGAATGGATCGGTTGGAAGAAAAATGTAAGAAGTAACAATAATGAAAGAAGCAAACCATGCTTTAACTACAAGAAAGAAGGACATATTTATTGATATTGCAGATCTAACAGTGTAGGAAAAGAGAATATTGAGTCTTATGATAAAGGAAAGAATCATATGCTAATTGATGAAACCCAAAAGAATATGGAGAAGACATGGGTAAGGAAAGAAAAGATTGATTCATCAGGTCAGATCACACCAGCTTTTGGTGTGGATCCTTCATCATCAACGAATTAGTTTATAAGACCTAAGAGACAATTTTCATCAGAAAATCCTATGACTCCCCATGAATTAAAGAAGTATTAACTGTGATAAAATATTTAGTTGAAGAATAGTGTAGAGAAGATATGATTAAGATCACAAAAATTTTCATAACCATATCGATGATTACAGGAATATTTATCGATCACTATTTTTATCATCTTTATGGAAGGTTAGGGTACAAATAAAATTTAATGGTGAAATCTGATCAAAATTGAAGGATAAAAGGGTGTTTCAAGACTTCATTTAACACATTTCTTTCTAGAGATCAACTAAGAACCTGTGCAAAAGGAGATTCAACAGCCATTTGAGCTATTGACTGAATTCGAGTACAAACCCTAGTATAAAGTAAAAAGGTATTTATCTCAACAAAATCTTGTCAAATTCATCGGTTAAGTTAGTTGGATACTCTAAAGACATTTAATGTGCTTGAGAAACCATGATATGAATTCAAATTGCACCCGTATAAATCTATGGAAGATGATCCTTAAGGAACATTTTCCCATGTGCCACACTAAGTTTTGCATGTAGAATATATTCATGTATACATTCACTGTAAATTTGAAGAATCAGGAGATTATGAAATTTATGAGCAGTTTGAATCACTATGTGTTGATGGTATAGTGAAAGATGAATTTTAGAAGGTAAATAAGATTAACCTAGCATAGTTCAAAGACTTCATTGTATTTGATGAACCAAAATGGATCAAGATAGTTCTCCACAGAATTTGTGACTAGTTCTTTTGGCTTGATGAAAAACCTATCAAGGCTATGAAGGAACTTATTCATGAGGCAACATAATTCAGTAATTTCGGTGAAGCACCTAATCAGAAATATTTGAAGAAAGATATTGTGGAAAAGTTAACTCAATCTAAATGGGATAGAAAGGTGATGATTGTAAATGACATTATTCAACTGGATGTGAAAATTACCTTGATGATACGTGGCTACAAAGTATATCATAGCAAAAAATTGAATTCTATTTCAGTTAAAGTCATTCACATTGCTTACTGTTATGCCCTACATACCCGTCCCTACATTTTGTGGGAAAAATGTTGGGTCCCCCCCTTTTTTTTCTTTTTCCTTGTTTCTTTTCCTTTTGTTTTCCTCCGGCCTTTGCCTCCGCAGGGTCGGTGTTTTCTTTTCCTCTTGGTTTCTCTTCCTCTGGGACCCACTCCTAGAGTGTTTTTGTCTTCTTTGTTCCAGCCACATTCCAGACTCTGGGATTCTCTGCCACCATTTCCTCTTTTGTTAGAGGGTGCGGTTGCATGGGATCCCTGAGCCTGGAGTCTGGAGGTTTGCCTTTCTCAGGATTTATGGAAGGAAAGAGGGATGTTTTTACCCTAAGGGTATAAATAGAGATCCACCAGTCATTGTTATATTTACCGCAAAAAAATTACCCCAGAGGGATTCAAGGTAATTAAGGCGATTTTAGCAGTGACTAAGTGCGATTTATTCCAAAGCCTAAACAATGTTTAGCAGTGACTGGAAGTTGTACATTTGTGATATATCAAGGCCATTCAGTTGCAAAGTACCTCTCGTGCTCATCCTTTCACATTCCTCATTTTCAAGGTAGGCCCTTCTGGTTCTCCTCTTCTCTGCTTTCTGGTTTGGTTTTCCTACATGTTTTCTTTTTGTCTCTGGCTTTCTATTCTGTTCTTGGTTGTCACCTCTCATTGATGGGATGGCTGTGCCAGAGGGTTGTCCACCCTCGGTTCAGTTGTAAAATAGTGTGTTTCTTGTATATTTCCTACAAATTGTGTAAATTGTCTGTGTCTAGCTGTATATAGGTTTGTTCTAGGTCAGCTTGTGAGTTGTGCTTTGACCCTCTATGTATAGGAGCTCATAGTTTGTGTACATTCTTGTATTCCCTTCCTATCTGATGGCGAGCTCAACGTGCCCTTATGCATTTAACTAAATTATCGAGTTCGCCTACCTGGTGTCTACAAATTCAAACTTGGAACCTCACCTAGTCGAGTTTGCAGGCTTTCTCTCTCCTCCATCATCTCAGTCTTAATGGCAGGTTTAATTCTCCCACATGCAAGCATTCAAAACTAGCCCAAGTGACATTCATTCCCTCACATGTTCAGACAATTTTCATCATTATTTCCATTGCTCCCTTTATTGCATGACCATGTGACGCCCCATGTCAGCCTAGTACGGCTAATTACTGGTCATGTCAATAAGGGTTAGTTTTCTGGACTCTGGGTCCCAAGTTCCTCTTTGACCTTCACTTCATTCATTGCATGATCTAGAATCCTCAGAACCCCCTGGGCATTGATCAAATTCCCAATTCATTTGGCTTAATATATATTTTCAGTGTCTGATGTAAACTAACACCTTTTTCAGGACAGATGTGAGGCGGTGATGAAATCTCTGGGATCCAGGAATCTATTATATTATGTATAATGACGGTTGTCTGGTCTTTCGGGTTTCCAATAAATTCACAGTTCAATCATGTCTGAAGCATCTTCTCCACCCGGGAGCCCAGAACTCCCTACTACTTGTTATGTTCTTGAATGTGACCTCTTAATCAGGCACAAACCCAACATAGTCCTTACTCAATCATCGAATTTGCAAAGATGAACATGAGTTGTCCATTTCAAAAACTTGATTGAAGTGACCTGTTGCCTCCTATTTAGTTGGGGTTTTTGAATTTACTCTCAGTATGAGAACCAACAATCTTGACCATTGCTAAAATGGAGGATTTTTAAAGCATGAAAGATAAGAAAATTGCCATTAATCTATGAATCAAAATTCCATTAATCTATGAATGAAATGCAAATTTAATTGAATTAAACTAGAACAATAATCAAATTACATGAGCCATGAGAATGCAATTATACTAAATGAGATTTTAAACTAAAAAGCAACAAAAGCTATGAAATATGAAATAGGTGAGACAAAAATTAACTATAATTTTGATGCTCTCTAATTGATCCCCTCAAATGAAGAAAATGAGGCCTATAATATAGAACAACCTGAGAAGGGGATGAAGAGTTTCTTGAAAAGAAACAGTTGACTCTTCATTTCCATGGGGAAAGGTGAGACAATTTTTGAAGGAATTATTCAATTAAAAGAATGAATTATTGCCACATGAGTGGCTTTTCACATGGAATTATGGAATTCCTTTTTGAGGATAATTCATCCTAATAATTAAATAACTATTCAATTTATTTTTGATGTGTATTAGCTAAAGGGGGTGGAATTAATTTAATTTGAAAGCACTTAGGACTTTAGAATTAAATTAATTAATCATAGGGATTTTTAGCTAATAAACCTTGATAATTTAGAAATTAAATATAATGTGAGATTTATGCAAATTCAGGTTTTTTGCATTTGAGACCAAGTCAATTAAAGTCAATTAGGAAGAGAATTTTCCTAGTACAATAGGACTTCAATGACGAGAAAATGCACCAAAATTGATTAGAATTGTAAGGTGCCAATTTTGGGGTGTTACACTACTTCGACAAGGGTAGCCGCCAGGAAAAAGGCCGTGAAGGCCTTAAAAAAGATCCCACTGACCATGAAATACCTAAAGGGAGAATCTATTCTGGGATCCAAAGTTGATTCCAAGATACAATTGATCACCAACACAAGTGTTGGGGCATGGGCCAAAATGCATGCCTTAGTAAAAATGATTTTCATTCAGCACAAGTTCGAAGATCTAATGGCACTCAATGTGGCCACCTTTGGAATCCTCAAGGCCACCTGATTCCCCTGCTTAGTGCAGGCTCTGGAGCTCATTCTCACATTGGCAGAACACTACAACATAGTCATCTGACCTGTCATGCTTTCCACTTCTCTTCCATCAGGCTACCCAATGCCCATGGTGTCTCTAGACACCACAACATTTCCTTCGGGTCTAGGGATCCCCTAGTTTGCCAATGCTTTTTTTATCACCTGGGCCTTGGCATTAAATGATTTTGAGAAACTTTCATAGATTGCCCAACAGTACCTCAACTCCAACTGGTTTAAGACCCTAAGAAAAGACTACAAAAAGATGAAGTTGGAGATCCCCCGAGCAGAATTTAAAGAAAGTATACAAATGGGGATCATTTCTTTATGCAGGTTCTTTGGAGAATCCCATGCTTGAGAATTTTCATCATGGATTTATTACTTCTTGTTTGGAATCACCTCCACTAGGAAGAATTTTGATTGGGCCACTATTATTGCCAATCATGTAGATGCCCAACTCACCAGGGTCACCCAGTCCTCCAAATTTTACATGACTTCATATGTCTTTTGGGAACTGGTGTAGAAATGACCCATAACTAGGGGCTTACTCACTGTTGGTGTGCTCAGGACTGGCAAGGGCCAGAATGCTCAGTGGGACTATTTTCCACAAATATAGTGGGAGGCTAGTTTCCCCAGTTTTTGCAAAGTAAATGATGCCTTTGTTTACTATAATATTCTTACACCCACTCGGGATGCCGAATACCAGATTTCAAAGGAGGCAATGACTCTGGTCAGCACTTATGGCCACTACTACATTCAATTCCAATAACACTCCTACATTTAGGTGATTAGCTTCTCCAGGAAACCCTACCTATTGCCCAAACATTGTGGGGATAGGATCATTCTTTTGGAATATTTCTGGAAGATCCTAGAGCTGTATGCATTCTTTGCATTGAAGAAGGTCACCAATATTCTATTCCCAATAACATATGGGAACTATACTTGCAGCCTTGCAGCGGAAAAAGAGGCCAATGGTGAATTAAAGTGTCTAGGGCTGGTAAAATTTTACTTAGATCAGAAGAATTTTTACCCACTAGATAAGATAGCATCAACACTACCCCAGGCGTCAAACCCCCACAAGCCTCAAATGGAAGATTTCTATGTAGACTGCCAAGATGATTTTGAAGTCTAGAACTGGCATTTTGTCAGGATGACACAAGGTATGATGAAGTGTCTCAAGCTTTGGACCTTTCCTAATGAATTTTTAGATACCAAGTCTATGGTAGACCTGCAATATAAAGCTAAGGGAGTTGACAAGATGGTTCTCCCTCTGGTAGATTGGGACACCCTAGAAAGCCCAGCAATCGAGGAAATTACCCTTGATGTGGTTGAATGGAGTCATGCATATTTTTCAAAGGTATGTCTGAAGAGTACTCGCAGAGTTGGCCCATTTTTGTAGGGATCCTCTTCTGGAGCCAGAACCTCTACACAAGCTGAGGATAGAGGAAAGAGAAAAGTTGGAACCCTGGCCTAGTATCCATCCATAGTTCTCATTGCAGAATAGTTGCACCTTCAGCTGGCAGCATCCCACCAAATGAAGGAAGCAATAAGCACCTAGCTTGGCATCTTAGTTACTCCGGCATAACCTTCCCTCCCTTTCAGCTCCCCCTCACTTGCAGAACTTATGGTCCGGGTAGAAAGGATAGGAGGGGAAGATGAACATGCAGCCATTTTGGATGTCAGACACCCATTGGTAACAAGGAGGAAGAAGAAAAATACAAATGTTCCTCAGCCAAGGGAAGATATAGATCTTGGGATGCCTAACATCCCCTAGGTGGAGATTATCCCAGACTCCCCTGGACCAGAAAATCCCCCAAAGACCTCCCCTCCGCATGATGATTTTGATGACATCTTTGGGATGGATGAGCTTGTAAATCTACAAGGGGATATAGGGAAGGCGGTAGAGGAGATTTCCACATAGGAAGAAGTAGCGATCCTCATTAAAGGGGAGATATCAAAAAAGGAAGTTGCCACAGAACAAGAAGTCTAGATGGAAAGAGAGAAAGAGCTAGAATAGGTGGACATCCTAGATGTTAAAGAAATCCTGGTCCCAGAGACCGAAATGGGAAAAAAGAGGCAAGTAAAAGGTGAGTAGCCAACTTTAGCTGAGGGAACCAGACCTACGGGAGCAACCGTAACCTCAGCCGCCATGCTCCAAATGCCTCCACCCACCCTAGGAAGTGTGACATTCAGCAAGGTGATCTTGGTAATACTACAGTTAGATCTAGTTCAGACACCTTCACCACCTCTGTAGGATAAGCCAATGGGGGAGAATGTCCTGGCAGATGATGCCGGAGAAGAAGAGTAGCAGCAGCAGTGTTAGTAATAACTGAGAGGGGGGGTGAATCAGTGGCCTCAAAAATTTATCCTTTAATCACCAACCACCAATCAAATACATCTTAGATTATTAAGTCCCTAGAAGATGCATGCCATGAAATACTAATAATGATTTAACTGTCTGTTAGTTTACCTTGTCTGTCCTTATTCTCCTTGATTACTGATAAGCAGTAAAACTATTTATTGAGTATTTTATCGATACTCAGTAAATATGGAGAGTATACCAACCAATCCAAAAATGCATATGTGAAATGTAAAATAGTAAAGTAATAAACCATACACACATAACACATAGATTTTAACGTGGAAACCCTGTTAAGGGAAAAAACCACTGGGATCGGTACCCCAAATTTTCACTCTTCTGAAGTGAGCCCTATTAGGAGCCAACCCTGTTAAAGTTTACAAACACACTGTTAGGTGTGACCTTGTTAGAAGATTTTATACATAGAGGTTGTCACTTAGTATCATGCATCTATTTGCTACCATCCTTGAATTAGCCTCCTTCTTAGACTGTCAATAGGCTTTAAGAAAATCTTGCTACCATCCTTGAATCAACCTTCTTCTTAGGGTGTCAATAGGCTTTATGCAATTTCAATGCTACTTTCATGAATCAACCTTTTTGGCACTCCTTAGAATGTACCTCAATATATAGAAGACAGTTAAGTCCTGCTCTATTAAGAGACTTGATGCTTCAATGGCTAAACTGAAAAACTATGACCTATTTCTAATGCAACTTGAATTGCAGATTTTCAGATCTATTTAAGTACATTACCTCTCTGATCAATGTATCAATTGAATTCTTTGCACTCCACACTTTCTAATCTATGATGCTGTGCCTCACTATTCATCCATTTTTGCAGAATTCTTTTGCTCTCCTTCAGCTTGATTGATCAGGACTGTATGAAGTTATCCTTCATTAGTTTCTCTTCAGCATCCTCTTTCTATTCACTCCTCTTCCCGTGTATGTGATTACAAAAATGAATTATGCTTGTCTCTTATATAGACATGATATTCCTTCATTCTTGATTCTTGGCATGAAAAACAATCCAGCCAATTTGATTTATAGCTTTAACTCCTGATTTATCTCGTAGTTATCTTCTTGCCAACTATACAAATCTTCTTTAAATCAATTACTTAACTCTGGTCAAATAAAACAAATAAAACAACCAGTTAAGTCTATCTTTAAGCTCTGCCAGCTAGATATTTTGTCATTTTCTAAACTCTCTATTCTGTTGATCAACTTTGCAGTTAGTCATCAGTGACAACTGCCAGTTCTATCGGTGTGACTCTAATCCACTTTGGGATCTCTGTTTGTCGAGCATCATTGAATTTTACTCATCGAGAAACTTTGTTTTGAGCTCGTCGGGCATCCTGTGATTTTTCTTCGTCAGGCAACTCTGTCTTCTGCTTGTCAGGTATCACTATGACTTTTGTTCTTTGCCTTTACCGATGGTGTTCACTCTGTCGGTGTTGTCTGTCATTTAGTGAATACTTGACTTTTATGCATTACTGAAAGCATAATCTCTATTCCATTGATTCTGTGAAGTCTTTGGCATTATGTACATGACCATACAAATGATATCAAGTTGACATCAATGACAATACAAACCATTAACTGATTTAATGTCTTGCATCATCTTCAACTTAACATTATCAAACATTCAATCAGTTACATGTCATCATGCAGTACGAGTTGGAGAACCCCATAGATATAAATGTTAATTTAGCTGATGCTGCTAAGGATGGGACCAACGAGGCAGAGGATATTGATGCCATGAATGTGGATAGTGCAGGTGGCCACAAGAACATAGAGAAAGAGTCTGATGAGACTATAAACATCTGGGGGGAGTAGCAGAACCCCGGAGGAGACTCAAGCAATCAAGCCCTAGCTGTCATGCCCAAAAGTTGGGCAAAAACACACGAACAAAAATTTTTAAATATCGCAAGAAACGGAAAACTAAAGCAACGACAAGGGTAACACATGCACACAAAATGAGGTAGTTGACCAAAAGTCAACTAGAGTTGACCCAAAGCCAACTATACACTGAAAAGGTGAATGGAACAACTAGGGTTCGCTTAGACCCAAAGGAAGAGTTGCACACGCAAATCGAGATAGGTTGACTAAAAGTCAACTAGGGTTGACCAAAAGTCAACCATGTCTTGAAATACGTGAGGAAGGGTCTCAAGGGTCTACTAGCGCTATGAAAGACAAGGGTACGCAAAATGAGATAGTCGACCAAAAAGTCAACCCATGTTGACCAAAAAGTCAACTATCTCCAAAAGGCTCGAAACGGAAACCCTAGGGTCCAGAGGCTGTAAGGAGTACTGGGTTCCAGTATCGAGACCCACGAAAAGAGTTTGACCACAGTTGACCAAAAGTCAACCGTGCACAAAAATGGTCAAAGGGTGACGAAAAAGGGCTAGAAATTAACCAAGAACGATTAGATTAAAAGTTTAAGTGAAAATAAGCTTAATTCCTAACTCTTAAGCATTATAACTTTAATTTAAACAATTAAATTTAAATCTCTTATAAAAAATATTTAAACAGTCATCTAAAGTCGCAATAATGTCTATTCTAATCTTATCTAGAATAAATCAATCTTAATCTAAAGAAATCTATAAACTAAATTTATTACAAAATTTGATATATACATTACTACACAAAAACAAATTCATAATATCTATTTTAATCTAATTAAAATATCTTACCATGCAAATTCCTATAGGAGAATTCTAAACACAAAATAAAAATTCTAATTAGTAATAAAACAATATTTAAAAAAACTAATTAAAATGCTATACAACAAACTAACTAAACTTAATCTATTTAAAACAAATCAATATTAAAGCAATTCCAATTTGATTTCTACATATATATAAAAAAATATACATTTAATAAAAATAAAATTCCAAAACTTATAACCATAAGTCATATTCAAAAAAAATATGAAATCGCATATAATAGTTTTAGAACAATCCGCATGAAGGCAGCGAATCAATATCTTTTTTAAAAATAATATTTTAATAAGCATTGAGGGTTTGAGAGGGAGGTGGCACCGAAAGTGTCAGCGGAGGGTGGGCGGCCGATAGTGGGCGGAGGTCGGCAAGGTGCGGAAGGGGCAGAAGGGGAGCGGCGTAAAATCTACGGGCAGTGGGCGGATGAAGGCGGGGGTACAGGTGGGAGCAACGGCGGAGGTGCTGGCGGGGCGGCCGCCCACCCACTGTAGTACGCAGTGGGGTGGGGAAGGCAGTGCTCGCGCGGCTGCCATAACAGAGAGGGGGCTGGGGTAGGGCTTCGGCCCCCCCCCTGCCCGATAGAATAA
>MU228456.1:1633517-1646333 GCA_018584345.1 Thuja plicata | reverse complement strand
GAGAAAGGTTTAACCCAAGGGTAAAGTAACTCTAACCAATCCTTAACCAAACCACTTCCTAACCCTCCAAAGGTAAAGTCAAATGAAACATGGGTAGAAGAGAGAGTGAGGTTAACCAAAGTCACACACCTCTTTCAAATTCGCTCAAAGATGAAAATGACACTTTAAGGGGGTAATAAATGAGTTTAGAGGCTCATTAATGACAGAAAATGACCCCTAACCCATAGGATACCAAGTTGGGTGACTAAAACTGATCCTGATTACCCTCTAGGAGTCCAAAAGACCCTCTAAAACTTACCCTGAAGTTAACCTACGAAATTATAAGTCAAAGAAACTCTAGAAACTTCTAACCATGGGGTAAGCATTTGTACTACTCAAAGATGACCTTAGTTAACCCTTGACTTACCTTGGTTTCCCTTTACTAGCCATGTCCATAATAAATTACAGCACTTGCCAAATTTGGCACATTAAAATAAAACATTAGACATGACTTGATAACATGAACATTTACTAATTTAATAACATACATGCAAACCGCGTTTACGAAATAAACACATAGCAACAAGGTCCATGTCTCTTTATATAGACAGGACCTTGGTAAGCACCGATATATACATATGTTCCAGAACTGGGTCCCCGATTTAGATCCATGGTCAACTTTTCCTGCACACTCAATGCACACATCAGTAGATCCAACACAACATGATATAAAACATAACATAACATCAATAATATGTGTAAGCATATAAACCACATTGCATTTAGAACCGAAATATCCTAGCATTGGTTTCCTAAACCAATTCATCATGTTACATTCATACATTTAGATCCATATAAAATATCAACATAAGCTGCAACTAAATCAGAACATAAACATTTCAAAAGTATCCTGATTACAAAATCAGGTGCTGAATATATAACACAGGATTCCACCGATCCTCAAAAGTACAAAAAGTCTCTTTGATAGACAAAGTATGTCAAAGCATAAACTACTGAAAGCATGAAAACAAAATAGTAACTATAACAGTCTAGAGTAGGTCTCACACTAGCAGTAAGGCCACCCCCGCCACCATAATGGTTGGTGGAATTGAATAAGAGAAAGGCCCCGGTCTTGGAAAATTCCCATCTCTCCCTAGCTGAGATGATGGCACAAAGTCAAAGCGTCCCCAAGCCAAAGAAGGCCCAGACCCTCCACTCCATTTAGACTAGTTTAGATAGGGATACAATCACGGTCATTGTGACACCTCCCCTAGAAAAGGAGGAAGCAGGGTTTAGTGCTGCAGAATAAATAGTCACAGAGGTACCTCTGGGGAAGAGGGATAAGCAGGGTGAACTGGACCTATTGAAAGAGGTCAGCCAGGCATTTGAGGCCCGCTATGACAGGCAAGCCCAGAGACTTCAAGAAGAAAAATAAAATAATGTGAATCTCATCGGGTTACTAATAGAGATGGTGTAACCATTAGCTGTAACCCATCTGAAAGCTTCTACATCTGGAGCACCGCTTCGACAGGGTGATATTGACACACTAAGGAACATGAAAAAGAAAGTGTAGGTGGTCAACGATTGGGTAGCCGAGCAGGTAGGAAATGTCTTGCATTTCCTAGTAACAACACTCCCAGACCTGCACACGACTAGCAACATTCTACACCATGCCAAAAATACCATTTCTATATAGGAGGGAGAGACTGAGTAGTATGAGGCTTGGAGGAGTGAGCTAGGAGAGCTCATGAACCTCAGAGAGGAACCCTTTGTGGAGATGGGAATTTTTGGGGAGGAGTCTTTTGATTTTATCTGTGTCCACAACTCTAGACTTGATCTCAAATTGGAGATTAGCAAGCAACTAGTAGGGGCCCTAAATGAAAAGCTCCTTGGATTAGAATATTCTTTAAATTTATAAAAGGTATTTGTTACAAGGGTTTCAAGAGTCGATCCCTTCAGTATAGATACATGCACTCTGATAGACCATGTTGTGGGGAAGTTGGAAAAATTAATGGAGTCATGGTACCAATCCTCGGGGGATTTTGACAGAGCAAAAATGCCACATTTATCCTGGATGATGCTCTAGGCCCATGATGCAGCAAAGAAGGCCATGAAATTCAAAGGGAATGCCTTAGATTTGGGTGAGCAAGTGGAGGTGGCCAAGTACCATCAAGCGTGCATCAAGGGCATCGATGAGGAGGGAATTTCCCAACTTTTGGAGGCTTTCAAAATGTACAAGGCACAATAAGTTCTCCGGACTCTAGAAATTCTCACTAGCAGGGTGCAATTTTGTAAATTCATTATTCTTTGAATGTAAGCTCCCAAAATCCAAAATTACAGATCCAAAGTTTTGTATTCTTTCACAGTGACCCGTGTCCAGGTTCCCCGAAGCCGACTGGTCATTGTCAAGTAGTTAATAAGGAGTTAACAGGTAGGTAATCCCAATAAGGTATGTAAGATAGAGGGATGACTCTGACAGGTGATTCTCCCAAGGTGCCACTCCAGCATTAACTACTTGGAGCATCGAAGATAGTGAGCCTCATTTTTCATTGATGAGGCATGTTGCCTCAAACTCCAGGAAGATCATATTTCTTCTATTTTAACTCCGACACTCTTCTCTATGCCGATTCTTCCATCTTCTCTTCTTGTCTTCTTCCTCTTTCTTGTCAGACCTCTACTCTTTTTGAGGTGATTGTAAGTGGTACAGGTAGTACCAGCCACCAGATAATGTATTTTATATGTTGAGTGTACAGTTAGATTAGATTAGTTTTAGGGAAAACTATGTGTATAAATAAGAAGTCCGACCTCATAACAAGGGTTGGAAAAATTGATGATTTTGCAGTCCAATACCATTAGCATTTCATTTTCAGTAGTTGTAGGAGCTCAATGCTCAATAGTTCTTAGTTTTTAGATGCTCCCTTGGAGCCATAGATGTACACGTCATTGATGCTGGAACACTTTGAGTTAATGAAGAAGGAAGAACAGTTTCTAGCAATGTTGTTGATGTTCTGATCTCCAAGTTAGCGATATATTTTTGTGATGTATGTTTCTAATGTCCTTTTCTCTAATGTTTTGTTTAGATTAATGATCTCATCTTCCTCTTGCTATTGAATATGTATGAATTTCTGGTTCTATATGTATTTAGTATTTAGTTTAAGTTCTTATAGTAGAGCATTATTGATCTTTGAAATGTATTGCATAACTATAAGTAGAAGTAATAAACTCTAACTCTGGCCTATATTTTTCTATTTATTTGGTAAAATTAACATGCTTGCAGGAAACCCCATCTCCATTATCAAAATCCCCAAAGAAGATGAGTAAAGCCGGCTATCCCCTTGAACAAACAGTCACTTGCCCAACTTAGCTTCCCTGCACCGTCAAGACCCAACACTTAGGTGCTTGAAGGCCCAAAGAATATATTCTCTGGAAAGCCTTTACAGGAATAGTTGGCCGCTACCCTAGTACCTGGTGATAGCTTATCACTGTTGATAGGACAGGTCACAAAGTCTCATCAACAGAAACTGGAGCTGTTAGATTAAAAAGAAGATCTACGGTAGTCACGAAGTCTCAAATTAGAAAATGAAAGTATAAAAAGTAAACAAGATTACATGCAAGCCATCTGATTAAAAGATGATCGTGTGATAGTCACGTAATCTTGATAGAAACTCAGGGTAAATGAAATCTTAAAGCGACAAGGAGATTACACAGCTGCATAGTCTATAAAGAAAAACCCAAGTTTCAAGATGAGTTACTAAATCTTTAAGTCGTGGAGTCTCAAAGAGAATAAGAGTTAAGTTATTTTAATCAGTGATTAAGAGGTAGCTGTTGATCTGAAATAGGATCATGTGGTGGTCGTTAAGTCTTAATAGATAACTAGAGTTAAGTATAACTCTCTACAAAAATAGGATCACATAGTCATTGAAGCAAACCTGAGTAAGATCAAGGTAATATATGAGTTTTTCTCCATGCCATGTTACTAGTTGATAGCCAATAGGAATGAAGAGATTATAACAGCATGTCTTAAAAGATTGTTGAGCTATTCCAAAAGAGCCAATAGAATCAAATCTTGATCTGTTTTCAAATATAATAAGGATTTCATAAGAAAAGTAATCATTTGAAATTGATCTCCTATCATTTGGAAATGCCACAGCTAGGAGAAAGAATTGATTTCACAACACACAGAAGTAAAGACAGAAAGATTGGATTGCAAATTCATGAAAGAGATTGGTGCATTAATAAGCATTACCATTATTATTTTCATCTTACCAGTTTCCAAGAATCTAGAGCTCATAATTTTCATAGGTGATTAGCATTTTCAGTAAGAACAGAGTTATTAAGGCTTACAGAATGAACAGAGAAGTTTTTCATTTAGAATCCGGAGTGTGATTATCAGTGTTGAATATTTGAAGTGATTTACAATTAAAAGTGAGGGTTTCAAGAAGATTTGTTTCAATATTGGTAAAATAAGAAGTTGATCAGTGACAATTCACAAAAGACAACATGAGCAGAGTAGTAAGTGTTTCCTCCACCAGCGGGAAGAGAGGTGATGATGATGACCTCAAGGGGAAGAGAAAATATTCAAAAGATTTTATTCAACGACTCCTGGGCTCTAATCAAATGAAAAAGGTAAATGATGAATACTGAGGAGATAACTATGCATATATTAGAGATTCTAAAACACCAGACTATTCTGGTTATCATTTATCTAGTTATTTCCATAAAAATAGTGATGGTCCTATGCCATATCAAACCCCTGGATGAGTGGATTAGCTAAGTTAGTTGTCCCTGATGTATTTATAGATGTGTACTTGATCTTAGAGTTGGCTAGTAGGTATGATACTGTCTCAAAGACCATCAAGAAGGATGATGGCACTATTTTGGTAACCTTGGATCGAGCTTCATTCATGAAAGCTTTTGATATTTATAACCCTTGTTCTACAGATATAAACTTGAAATCCCTAGCTACTAAATATACCAAAGAGGTTGGTATTGTATCTAAATTGATCCAAGCCCACACATCAAGGGGAGCTAAGAACTATATTGCACCTATCCCTAGTGAACCATCACCATATTTTTACAAAGACCTAGCTTTTTATATGAAATACATCTCATATGCCTTATGCAAAGTCTTAGGTATACACAGTGGAAGGGAAAGGGTATCATCAGATATGTTGATGATAATTTTAGAGTTGAAGAGCCCTTATGTAAGTACTGATTATGATTACATTCAATATGTAATTGAAAAGAGGCACCAAGGATTCATTGATATTCAGAACAAGGTAGGAAGCCCTAAGTTCCTACAATACTCATTACTTATGCATCTCGTTATGTTCTACAACTTCAACATTATGGATCAATCTAATTTATAGCTTAGAAGGTTTTATCATGGACAACTCAACCCTGTGCAGTTATGGTTAAGGGTATGAAACTACACTTCTAGGGAGCATGATTTTTGTGCATTTGAGAATTGGGTAGTTTACCCATTGTTGAGAAATCTAGGGGTAGATATGACAAGACTTCTAGTGAAGGTGTTGCAATTATTGAGACCCTGTCAATTTGTTGACAAATGGAATGGAGATCATAACTTGGGTGACTTCTATTGTCACCAAAATTTTACACTAATCAGAGTATATGGTTGTTCACAGCCACCACATATTTTTCCTAATAGAGTACCACCCAGAATTGCAATCATGGAAAATCTATGGAAACTTATGTTAATAGATAGAGAGCACTTGGCATCACATAGGAAAGATACCTTCACACCAAGGCAGTTCATTACCTCATATTTTAAAATTGGAAAGAGGGTGTATGACCCTCTCAATGGATGGTTGAGGCACTATAGGATGAATGTTTCCTTGTATAGATATATTGATACAGAGGGCTTTATAGAAAGTTCCAAGAAACTCTTAACACCTACCATTGCTATTACCAAAAGGCATCAGCCCTATGAGGAGGAATATTTAATCATAAACATCCTTGAAGAGGATGTAATTGCAGGAAGATTAACAAAGTATCATGATTTGATGGATATGGAACAACAATTAAAGAAGAAAGGGATCCCATTTGGTGGATATTTCCTAGGTATGCCCTATCTGCAAAGATTAGAGAAGATGATTGAGTCACATAGCTTATCCGTTAATAAAATTAAAGATCAAATTGAAGATAGGGACAGAGGTCTCAAAGAGAAATAATCATCAAAGTACAAAAATAGCTACTCTATACATAGCACACCACTGCAGGATCAGCCACCTCATAATGAGGAAAATATTATTGATTTAACAGAGTACATGAGGTTGAGGTGGATGTAGAGTCCCCATAAAAGAAACAAAGTGTAGAAGAAGTGGAGCCTTCTATTGGAAGAACATAGAAGAAGAAAAAAGATAGAATTGGTGCCCTATTCATAGGGACTAGTGCTTATGATCATCAACTAACAAAGTTGATAAGAGAGGGAAAGAAAAAGAGGGAGGATACTGATGACAATATTGAAGTGCCCCTTGTCTTGTGCCAAGATGAAAGGGAACTACATCAAGAGGATTTCCTGAAAGATGATGAGTTCATCAAGACTAAGGAGTTTAAGGACTTCCTTATATGGGATAAACAAGAGCAAGTTGGAGCCCAATTGAAATCACAAGGAGGAGAATCTATTACAAGCCCTCCAATAATATGAACTAGAGTCAGAGAATATGACTCCTGATGAGGCTAGACAGCTTGTGAAGTCCACTAGTATGCTCCTAGTAGAAGGATGGGACTTCACTTCAGCCTTTATAATAGATCAAATTGGGAGGCAACCTAATGTCAAGATTTCTATAGAGACACAAATAGGAGAGATGATAAAAGGGTGTGACTATCATTCTAAATCTCAAACCCTAGAAATGTGGTCTCTTGCTCCTAAGAATCAAAAGCCATCACTAATTAATGTCCAAGAGAAGATGGAGGGAGACAATATAATATGAACATGTACACAATATAGGAGACCTAGAGATTTCTTAGGCATTGACCCATTTTTCTCACTTGAATGAGGCAAAGGCAGTATAGATGTCTAATAGACATCATAATTTATTTGATGAAACAAGCCTTATTGCCAAGGATAGAGAACTAGGTCTGATGAAGATTAGTGTAAGGAAAAAGATAATTGTAGACCTAACTCAGAAATTACAAGAGATTCCTGAAATTACAAGAGATGTTGAGATCTAGACTGAAGATATAGGGCATGCTACATCAAAAATAGAGTAGACAATTAAAGAGCATAATGAAGTTGTTTTGGGAGCCTTAATGTAGATTTTGCAGCATCGGATATATATATTAAAAGATAAAGTGGATATAGTTTATGGTGCTTATGGTAAATTTCTAGGCCTATATGTTGAATTGAACAATTTTGTATCAATTTTGAACCCCTACTATGCAACATGGTCAGTTAGAACTGAGTTATTTGAAAGGTTAGCATCATTACAACCATTGAGATCAAATTTGCCATAGATTGTAACCCAGGTTGGAAAAGAGATAGAACAAATTGGGGTGACCTTGTCCTTTTTCAAAGGTAAGGCAAATCAAATTGTGGCCAAAATTAATATGTTTGGGCCTGACTATAATAAATCTGTGCCATCAATCAGGTCAGAGGATAATCAGATCAAGCCATTAGGAGTATGGAGCACAAAATTTGACACTTTATTACCTAATAGAGAGGTATATATTTCTGACAATGGTGAATTGGATATGGAGAGGTATAATAGGATTTTAGATGAGGTCTTTAAGGATGAAACAGATCTCAACAAATTTATAACAGATGTCAAGAGCATTATAGATGCTAGGTGGGAAAGGCATAAGACACAACTAGAGAGTATTCATAGCTTTGACTGGCCAGTAGAGGATGATGTCACAGCATGGGATGTTCTTACAAAGCCCAAAAAGAAAAATCCTACCACTATTGACCTTGACATTATTGATGAAGAGTAGAACAACACCTGACATCTTCTCTTTGAGCACAGTCAAGTTAGTCATCTTGAAGACTAGTGTAAATTATCCTGTAATGACGGTCACTAGTTCTCACTACAAGTATTGGAGGCTATCTTGAACACATAGAAACAAAGGTGCTAGTAATCACAAGAAGACAAGATCAAATCTGATTTCATTATTCATTTTTGTCCATCCACTGCTTGGTCTCTTCTTGTCTTTTTTCCTTTCCTATGTTTTTAGGGTTAGGTCTTAAACCATCTTAAGCTTGTTGCATCCTTAATTCTTAAGGATTCCAAGATGGTTTTAGACTATATATAGAGCATTTTTTAAATTTTTTAATGATGATGGAATATAATTACAAGGTGGACTACTAAAATTTTATCTGAGGCTCTATATATTTTGGTCTATTGAATGTATTTTTAAGAAGTTAGACATTAATAAAATTCATTACAATTTCTATTCTACAGCTTTTGTTGTCTCTTTTTATTTATGTTCAAGCTTTTATATATTTAGTTTGCAAGGCATTTAAATATAACAATTACAAGGTAATTGTGCAGTCATTTGTGAGGTCCTTCAAGGAAGGAGTAATTATTTTTAGGTGATCCCAGAAAGCTGAATATTGGTATTAAGATTTTGATAACAAATTTGTATCTAAGTGAATGGATTGTTTGTAAGGCATTCTATCTAGGTTGTATGTGTTTTCATTAATCACCTAATTGTGGTTTTTGCATCTGAGATTGACTCCATTTCCCATAGGATTAGGCACTCGTTTATGGTTTGATAAGTAATTTTTCATCATCCAATATTTAAAATCAATCAATTATACTTCATTGATAAGAACGCATATATTTACAAGTAATTGTATTACAGAGTATACAGTTCAATTTGTTGATTCCTTCAAGAGAGAATCAATAGGTTAACCCTCCTAGGTTCAGAGAGCTATAAAATGAAGAAGGATGAGAATCATTATCACATTACTGTTTATTATTTTCAAGATAATAGTTTGGATTATTAAGCTCTATATCAGATTAATCACAGTCATTTGCATAGTTTTCTATTTATTAATAGAGTAAAAGACAGTTAGCAAACCAGTAAAAAACTTAATCCACTATAAAAAATACTGCAAGTCAGTAATCATTCAAAGGTAATACCTTCTTGAGTCTGTGGAGCTCAAAAAAGAAGGAGGATATTATCCAATTCTCATCAATTAGGATTTTCTTTCATATGGTAAATTGGAAATATACAAGAGCAAGCATTCATACTGTTTTAAGGTTCTTGCAAGAAAAATCCCTAATAGGCTGAAGTACCTAAGAATAAAGAGTCAAGGACAAATACAAGTGAAGATAAATATATATTTGATGGAGCATCCACCTCTATAGTTAAGGAATCAAAAACAAAGTTACTAAAAATGAAGTTAAAAAGAAAGTTACTGAAAATGAAGTTGAGGAACCAAAAACTCATAAAATCCTGACTAAACAAATGTCTAAGCTAGACATTGACCTTTAAAGATCAAGAAGGGAGAAAGAAACTATGGTGAAGATGCTGGAGAAAGAAAAAGCTGAAGCTACTACCTTGGAGATGAAGAAAAAGATTTACTTTTTGTAATCTTCTATATATTCTTATGCTGGTGGTGAAAATACTACATCTTCAAAAGCCAAGACTGCTTCTTTCCAGGAGGATGACAAATTTCAAAGGAGGTCATTGCATCTAGAAAGGTACAAGAAATTCACTTTTCTTGGCATTCATGGTTATCCTAATGCAGTTCCTAATAATATTGGAGAAAAACTCCCTAAGTTTTAAGGAAACAATGAGATTTCTTGTGAAGTTCATCTAAGAAAATTCATAGATATCATAGATGATTTAAATAGTAATCATGAAGATGTCCTCATGAAGTTATTTGTTCAATCCCTAGTAGAGGATGCTAAGGAATGGTTTAGAGGATTGTCTAATGGTTCTATTGCATCTATGGAAGAATTGATAGATTTATTCAAAGACCAGTATGGTGAAAAAACCAATAAAGGGTTCTTGCTAAATGAATTCAATAACATAAAAAATAATTTTAATGAAGAGGTTACTGAATTCAACACAAGATTTTAGAAAGCCATGCACAAGCTCTTCCAAAAAATCAAATTGGATGAAAAGGTATGTTTGGCTACATACCTAAATGCTTTTAATTCAAAAATGGGTTATGCTCTTAGAGATAAAAATCATATAATTCTCACAGATGCATATAAAATAGTAGTAAACATAGAAATGAATAGAAGGGTATCAGGGAAAATGGGCAGAAGAGATGATGCTCATTTTAGTAGGAGCAAAGAGCCTGAGTATAAAGAGTATAAGGCTCCACAAAATAATAGACCATCCTATAATAATAACTATAACCCACAAAATAGGATACAAATTATTCTTATGGTACTCAGTTCAAGGGTGGAAAGCCTATTGCTCCACCTAGAAAAGATAAACCAGAAAATAGGACCCCTGACCCACTACATAAAAATGTTGTGAATATGTGCAGTGACACTTACTGGTGTGAGGTTTTTCAAGCCCCACACAACCCTGATTTTTATATTGTATCCATGGACATCATTGCTGATGAAGAGAAAGAATGTGAAGAAGATGAGATATGTGATCACAATAGATGTGATATGACTAATTCCTGTGCATGCTCTGATATAGATTCTGAAGAAGAAGTTGAGAACCAGGACATGTATGGTTCACAAGGAAGAACAAAGGTATATCACCAACAAGTCTTATCTGACAGTGATGAAGAGGAATTTGATGATATAAGATGCTATGCACAGAATAGTCAAGGATCTACTACCATAAGTAAACCCTACGAGGAAGAAAAAGCTAGAATCACTGCTCATCTAGTGAACAAAGCAAGAAATAACTACCACTTAAGAAATAGAGTTGTGGGTAATGTGGGTAGTCAGCCAGTAGGCATATTCATTAAAGAAAATAAGAAAGATGCCAAATATATACCAAAAATAGATGGACCTGGGGAAAATGCATACAAACCTAAGGTCAAAATTGTAAACAAAGATAGTGATCCAAAAGATGTACATGAAGGAAAAACTAAAGTTCTAGAAGCTAGTGCTTCCTCTCCCAAGGTTGAAAATAAGAAATCCAAGAAGGAAGAGCCTACTCTGAACATTCAAATAGAAGAAAATAATATCATCATAGAAAAATCTAAACCCTCTGATGTAAAATATACTCCAGTGGATATGGGCCAGTGTTTATCTCAAACCACTTTCAAGGTCCCATTCCTAGAAATTATGAGGATAAAAGAACACAAAGAAAAGGTCCTTTCAGTGTTGAACAATGTATCACTAGTAAAACCTCAAAAACCAGAATATGTTGAAAATAAATTCAATAATAAGGGAAAGGAACCCGAGGGGATGATTTCTGAGATCCCTCAGAATTATCTAAACACAAATACTTCTGTAGGGGTTGTTGATGCCTTTTTCCTAACATTGGTAATTAATGGTAAGATGCTCAAAAATTGCATGATAGATTCAGGAGCATCTAGTACTGTCATGCTTGTAGAAATCATGAGATCCATGGGATTGCAATTAGATACTCCTCATGGGAGGTGTCAAGCAATGGATTCAAGAGAGATCCATGTTGTTGGAACCATTAAGGACTTACCTTACAAATTAGCTATATGCCCTGATACAATATTGACTATGAGTGTACTAGTGGTTGATATCCCACCACATTATGGCATGTTGCTATCCATAAAATGGAATGCTTTAATGGGGGGCAGTATTCAATGTGATTTATCTTATACCACTTTTAATATTGCTGGGAATAATGTGAAAGTGTCTAGAGAAGGTAGGACACCTCATATGATTGAGTTGCATGAAGATACTAATATTAACTACTGTGTTGACATTGATATGGAGAATTTCAAAGTAAAAAGGAGTTCTCATCAATGTAAGAATGTTGATCTTATAGTGAAGGAATTGATTGCACAGAATGATGGTTTAAGGAAAATGTATTTTGATGGAGCCTATTCTAAAGAAGGATCAGGAGCTAAAGTCTTACTTATTTCTCCATCAGGTACAACATTTAAATATTCTTTCCTATTATCTTTCCAGTGTACAAACAATACAACAAAATATGAGGCTTTTTTTAGGGCTAGACATTGTTGCTAAACATGCTATAAAATGTCTAAAATTTTATGGTGACTCAGAGTTAGTAGTAGCCCAAGTCAGGTCCAAATATGCTATGAAAAATGATAGACTAAAAATGTATAAGCATGCTATTTGGGACCAAATTGAATCTTTTGATGCCTTCAATATAAATTAGATAGAAAGGTCTAAAAACATTATGGCAGATTTCTTAGCTAATGTTGCTTTGAAAACTGATGATTTGAACTTAAATGGGGTATCAATAGTTGAGATCAAGACAAGACCAGTTGTTCCTGACAATATTTACAACTGGCAAGTATTTGAAGATGACCAAGCCATCCTTAAATTTCTTCAATGCCTAGACCATTATGAAGACTGTTGAGATTGCTAAACTGCAATACAACCAAGATCACCTGCATGTAAAGACTATTACGAGACAGAAGAAAAAGACAGAAGAGAGAAGGATCCATAAAGCTATGGCGGCCGATAGGCTAGAGACTGCAAATGCATGTTGACAGAAATTATGTTCTATATTTAACAATGAAATGATTTACTATCTCGATGAAGATAAACTAAGAGGTGAGTCCTTATAAAGGAATCACGAAACCCTAAAAAGGAAACTAGTAGGAAATAGAAACTTCCTAAGTCTAACTTAAGCTAAGAGTAGATAACTAATAATTAACTGATTTAATTATTAGCAATACTCGACTACTCTAACACCCCCCCCTTAAGTGTAACTTAGGGAGAAGCA
>MU228456.1:1605453-1620147 GCA_018584345.1 Thuja plicata | reverse complement strand
ATATAACTTAGCAGTCTTGGATGAAATACTTTTGACAACATATCACTTATTAAGTTATTTGAAATGGCCTTTGTCTTCAAAGACTTACAGTTAAATTTTCCAAAACATACAGTTTTAAATTAATTTATCTCCTAAGCATCAAAATGAATTTCTAAAGCATTTGTTTCCACTACTATTATTTATTTATATGAAAAATCTTATATCCAACTTCAACATATGATTGTTCCTCTTGATATCTCCCTCAATAATAGATCGGAACCTCCTCCTTTCAATAGGCTGCAATCAAGTCCTGTGAGAAGAAGCTTGTTTCTATAAACAATAAAGGTTTATAAGTATGTTTCTCTTCCAAATTTAGCAAACAAAGACATTAATAAATAATATTAACCTTAAAGATATTTAAAATTTACTAATTTAGCAAACAAAGATATTAATTATTTAGTAAACAAAAATATTAATAAAACATTCTAAAGGATATTGATAAACATCTTTAATATCAATTCCAAATTAATGTCATTATTTCAACTTTTGATATTTATTGTATTTAGAAATTTGAGAAGAGATTTTTATTGTTATTGAGCCATTGTCACTTCGCTAAAATTTCTCCCTCATTCCTTCATAACAACTTTGTCCCCAATTTTACAAACCATTTGTCATACAATTAATTTCCATATATAAGTCAAGTCCCGTCCCTTGAAAAAATTCTCATTTTTGTGCACTACCAATGAGAATTCTATTCCAATTTTCTTAGATAAGCCTACTAAAATGTGTCATTCTTACTTTACAAAACATGTTCTTAATTTTATTGAAACAAAATTAATTTCTTTAATTGGTAATCGCTCATAAGCATAAGTTCTTAGAGGGCTTGTGATGGTTGACGCATGTGTACAAACCCATGTGCAAGTGCAAAAATAGCTACAGCACGAATCAAAATGAGCCTCTCAAAAACCCTTCCCCCATCACTAATTATCCAAATTTTAATCGCTCATGGGATTCAGAAAAGGGATTTGCCTCTGATCCTCTCTTTATCTCTCAATTTCATCAATCCTTGATTTTTGGTTTTCAATTAGACTGGATTTCTTGTACAGGGAAAGCTATTTTGGCAAGATTTACAATTCTCAAATATAAGAGCAATTTTTCCTGAATTTTATTTTAAATTGTTTCATTTTGAGGCCCCTCTTTTAGTGATTGTATAAAACAATTTCAGTAAAATTTATGTATGGATCACCCATTAACGAATTAACTTTAAGCAAGGTAAAATAGAGATGAGATTCAATGGATACCGCCAAAAGCAAGAAATTTGAAATTGTACTTTGATGGGGCATCTTTAAGTAATCCCAGTCTGAATGAGAGGTTGTTTTACCAGCAGAAAAATGATCCTGCATGAGCAGCTCATCAATTCATATCTGTAAGGGAACTATTAATGGAGCAGAATTCATATCTCTAACCAAAGGGCTTCCCACAACAACACAGCTTGACAAGAGATGAGAAGATGTAGATTCTCAATTTACAAAAAAAGGAAATGATATACGACTCCCAGCTAGAAATTGAATGGCATCCTCAGTGGAGCATATCATTCTTCACAACTAAGCATTGCCATAAAGAAGTAGACAGGCCTGCAGACAGTCTCACCAATGCAGGAATTGATCAAGATACTATCTCACTAGCATTTAGCAAAAGTTTCAAGGCATGAATTACAAAACCCTCATTGGAATATCCATCACCTAATTCTTTGGTGGCAATAGTAACGTACTGTAGGGATTATGTGGATTTATTAAGGGTGATGACTTGTAGATGAGATTGTTTGTCAAGATAAATGCCTTAACTACATGCTCTACTTTCTACAAATTTCTAGTTCAACACGATTCATTCTTGTTTCAAATTCCAAATTGTTTTTGAAAACACGAGGTAATTCGGTAGCATGCAAAGAAAAAGTCAATGTTTGAAATTGGGGGATTAAAAATGTTGGAGATTTTACAAATTATTTCAAAAACAGTATGCAGGTCATGCCCTAGTTATTCGCTAGCAGCACCTGTGTTGGGGAGAGAGAAGAAACAAAGAAAGAAAAGGAATTATTTACCAGAGCGATGGTAGGAACCATGGAATATGCCCCTGCGAGTGTGTAGAAAACACCATATTTCCATTCAATGGAATCGTTCAGTTTTTCCCACCAGTTCTCTGTAGATGTGGCCAAATCTGCCCATGCAGTTATTCTCGCCATTCGCGCTATCACCGCTGGTTCACTTCACTACAACTGAGGACTTTCGTTGCCAACAGTCTTTCTCTTTTGGACGGCACTGAGTACCCAACTAATCAATCAAGTAGATCGCCCAATGCATTTCTTGTTTTCATACCCTCGCCCGCCCGCTTGCCTGCTCCCGCCCGCGCCCAAAATGAAAGCGGAAGTCATGTTCAAATGAAATGAATTTCTTTTTTTTTCACTTTTATGCCCCGTGTTGGTCGAAATTTCGACCAACACATAGTTGGTCGAAATTTTTGACCAACACGGGGCATAAATCTCTTTTTTACCTCTATACACAGGTTGGTCAAAAATTTCGACCAACATGTGTTGGTAAAAATTTCGACCAACACGGGCATAGAAGGAAAAAAAAGAAAATTTTAAAACCATTTTGCACTTTGGTCAAAAATTTTGGTTGAAATTTGGGTTCAAATCTACTAGTGTAGGAGCAAAGAGGTTCTAAAGGCTGAATCAGAGATTGAAGATGAAGTTCTTGATGAAGGAAGCATTGGATCAAGTCATGAAGGACTTGAAATTGAAATTTTTTTGTAGGTAGGAGCACTGATATATCATTTGGTGATGAAGGATGAAGAGCAGCATGATAGCATGGTTGTAGAGGAGGCCAAGATGACCAGTGAGTTGTTGGTATTCCAAGGAGAAAGGGATGAGGAGGAAGACCAACAAGAGGTAGAAATAGGTGTGGAAGAACCTGATTGTGGGGTCATTAGTGTGGCTAAAGAGGCATCCATGAATGCTGGAGATAGTTTGGAGTGCCTAGAGGAGAGGCATGATGTGAAAAATACATTGGTCTCTATGAAGAGAGACTCAGAAATTGAAGAAAATAAAGAGAGGAAGGTTGTAGAAGTAGTCTCATGGAGGGAGGCTCAAGAAGACATGAAGTATGAGGATCATATTGTAGTCTACATTTTTCACATGGGAAGAAAACTAATAACAACGCAATAAGGTTGCATTTTGGAGCAGCCCTATGCAAGGATATTTTGGATCCTTTCATTTGATCTCTATAAGCCAAAGGTCAAGATCAAATGTTTATTGGCTGACATTCTTTTGTTGCAGGTTTCCAAGAGGACTTGGAAAAGTTTCAAAGTGGAGGAGTATGGTGCAGGAGCACCAAGGTCAAGGATAGAACCTAAGGAGTGCACCAAGGTCACTGAGAGATCCTTGGGTGGAATTGAAGACAACATGGCCCTCAAGGGTCATTTGATATTGTAATATACCTTAATGGTCATTTGATGATATTTTGTATTGATTGATAATCCTTGTAAAGGATCATGCATTGTAAGCCATTAAATGGAATTGGGAAGGGCTAAATGTACCTAGGCGTCATTAGGGGTGATTAAGTTAATTATAGGTTAGTTGAATTGATCTAAAGAACTATAAGGTCTATAATATTTTTAAAATGGCCTATAGAGCCATCAAAAATGATGTAAATGCACTTTCAGTGCCAAGTTTGTAATTTGCATCAATATGACAAAATAAGGCCTAAAGGGATAAATGAGGGTTTAGTAGGGTTTTAAGGTGTTTAGGGGATTAGGATAGGATCCTAAAACCTTTTTAAAGGTTACAAATGATGCAAGAGGATTAAATTTTTCAAATTTGACAACTAGTTGTCAACTAGACAACAATACAAACAAAAAAAACTAATTGTTAACAGTCATATAACTGACTGTGTCGATTAAGAAGAGGTTGTGAACCAGTTCGGGAGATTAGTTAGTTGGTTGTGTATGTGAGTTTTGAGGGGGAGGAATTTTAGAAGTTTGGGGGAATGTATTTGTGGTAAAGGAAAGCAATGTAATGAAGTCTCAAGCAATAAATTTGTAATTCTTTGCAAACAGTCACTTCTCTGCCCGTGAGGACATAGTCTTTTGTTTTGTATGGTTAAACTCTTTATTTCTCTAAAAAATGATTGAAAATGTATTTTCATAGTTATTTTTTATGGTAATCTTCATTCCTATGCATGATTTATGTTATTTTTGTGAAGTTTAATCACAAAGAACTCCTGGTTATGGGGAAATGGAGGAATGATTGTCAAAGGAAATAACAATCTTAGTGCGGGGGACATATCTCCCTATTGAAAAGTTGGATCTAACCAAATTTTGGATATGTTGGAGAGGGCCAAGTTACACAAAACCTGACCAGGGCTATCGAGGAAATGTGATTGGAGTTAAAATTTATGAATGTCTATGTACAGGTCTATCCCAGGGGCAGTAACATGCCTGTTTTGAGTGATTTGTAAAGATGCATGCACTAGTGCTTAGTGCCTCTGCATCACTTTGATTCAGGTTGTCTCTATAAAAAGAGAATATAATTTCAGTCCAAACGAGATTTCACGCGAGCTTTAGATGCAAATCTTGATCTTGTGGTTAGCGGATAATCTCTTTGAAAAACCAGAGTTAAAGAATTTCTTTGGCAACTTCGAGTCTACTCAGTCGCGCTATCTTGAAAGGTTATCAGAGTTGCAAGTTGAGTTAAGGTTAGTTTCATGCAGTTGCGTAATCACAAATAAAATCAAGAGTTAAGTCAAAATATCTAAGATTTAGCGATAGCCGTTGATCTAAAGTAAAATATTGTGGTGGTCACGAAGTCTCCATGAAAATTCTTGAGTTAAGAAATGCATCAGTGACTTCGAATTTACTGAGTCATGATTTCTTGCAAAGAAACCAAGCTCAAGAAGGTGGTTAAAATGCTTTGGTCATGTGATCTCTTTTAAAATACATGGTTAAGTTAAAGATAAAGAGATATCGTAACTACCGTCAGATGAAAGATAGATCCTGTCGCTAGCGTGAAGTCATGGTGAAAAGTTTCAGATAGATGAGAGACAAAGAGATATCCCAACTACCGTCTGATTTAGAAAGGATCTAGTGGCTAGCATTAAATCATGAAGAAAACCATGAGTTATTGAAATCTTAAAGTGACAATGAGATTCAATGGGTCGTTATGTCGTGATTAGAACTATGGTGGAAGAAGAGTTTAGTTAAGTACATGTCAGTTTGCAGCAAGAAGATCTGAGCCGTAAAAAAGAAAAGATCATGTGGATAGCATGTGGTCACTTTAGAAATTGAAAAATTCAAAGAATATCACAGTGACTCAGAGATGACGTTTCAGATTGGGACACGTGGCTAAATCTTTCAAAGACTTGAGTTAGTCGGGAAGTCTCAAAGCAAACCCAAGGTAAAGAATTTCCTTCCGCGACATCGAGACTGCTTAATTCATGAAGTCTCAAAGTAAACTGTAGTTAAGTGAAAAGAAATGGAGATTACCTCTGAGCCAATAGATTAAAAAGTAGATCTACGGTAGGCACGAAGTCTCATATGAGAAACTGAAAGTATAGAATGTAAACGAGATTACACGTGGGCCGTCTGATTAAAAGATGATCATGTGACACTCGCGTAATCCCGATAGAAACTCAGGGTAAAAAAAATCTTAAAGTGACAGGGAGATTACACAATCGTGTAGTCTCTAAAGAAAAACCCAAGTTTCAAGATGAGTTACTAAAGCTTTAAGTCGCGGAGTCTTGAAGAGAATGAGAGTTAAGTGATTTTAATCAGCAATTAAGAGGTAGTCATTGATCTGAAAGAGGATCGTGTGGTGGTCATTAAGTCTCAATAGATAACTAGAGTTACGGATAACTCTCCATAACAATGAGATCACACAGTCACGCAGTCGTTGAAGCAAACCTGAGTAAGATCAAGGTAATACATGAGTTTTTCTCCATGCCATGTTATCAGTTGATAGCCAATAGAAATGAAGTGATTATGATAGCATGTTTTAAAAGATTGTTGAGCTATTCCAAAAGAGCCAATAGAATCAAATATTGATCTATTTTCAAATATAATAAGCTTTTTATAAGAAAAGTAATCATTTGAAATTGATCTCCTGTCAGTTTCAAGTGCCATGGCTAGGAGCAAGAATTGATTTCATAGCACACAAAAGTAAAGACAGAAAAGATTGAATTATGAATTCATGAATCTAGAGCTTAGAATTTGCACAAGTGACTAGAATTTTCAGTAAGAATAGGGTTATTAAGGCTTACAAAGTGAACTTAGAATTTTTTCATTCAGAATCCAGAGTGTGATTATCTGTGTTGAAGAATTGAAGTGATTTACAGTTAAAAGTGAGGGTTTTGAGAAGATTTGTTTCGATATTGGTAAAAGAAGAAGCTGATCAGTGAAAATTCACACAAGACAACATGAGTAGAGTAGTAAGTGTCACCTCTACCAGCGGGAAGAGCAGTGATGATGATGACCTCAAGGGGAAGAGAAACTATTTAGAAGAGTTTATTCAACTGCTCCCGAGCTCCAATCAGAGGAAAATGGTAAATAATGAATACTTAGGAGATAATTATGCATATATTAGAGCTTCTAAAACACCAGAATGTTCTGGTTATCATTTATTCAGTTATTTCCATAAAAATAGTGATGGCCCTATACCCATATCAAACCCCTGGACCAATGGACTAGCTAAGTTAGTTGTCCCTGATGTATTCATAGATGTGGACTTTATCTTAGAGTTGGCCAGTAGGTATGATATTGTCTCAAAGACCATCAAGAAGGATGATGACACTATTTTTTTAACCTTGGATCAAGCTTCATTCATGAAAGCTTTTGATATTTATAACCCTTGTTCTACAGAGAGAAAATTGAAAGCCGTGGCTTCTAAATATATCAGAGAGGTTGGTATTGTATCCAAATTGATCCAAGCCCACACACTAAGGGGAACTACGAACTATATTGCACCTATCCCTAGTGATCCATCACCATATTTTTACAAAGACCTATCTTTTTATATGAAATACATCTCATCTGCCTTATGCAGAGTCTTAGGTATAGATAGTGGAAGGGAAAGGGTATCATCAGACATGTTGATGATAATTTAGAGTTGCAGATCTCTTATGTAAGTATCAATTATGATTAAATTCAATATGTAATTGAAAAGATACACCAAGGATTCATTGATATTCAAAACAAAGTAGGAAGCCCTAATTTCCTGCAGTACTCATTACTTATGCATCTCATTATGTTCTACAAATTCAAAATTATGGATCAATCTAATTTACAGCTTAGAATGTTTTATCATGGGTAGCTGAACCCTGTGCAGTTATGGTTAATGGTATGGAACTACACTTCTAGGGAGCATGAGTTTTGTGCATTTGAGAATTGGGTAGTTTACCCATTGTTGAGCAATCTAGGGGTAGATATGACTAGAATTCTAGTGAAGGTGTTGCAATTATTGAGACCTTATCAATTTATTAACAAATGGAATGGAGATCATAACTTGGGTGACTTCTATTGTCACCAAAATTTTACACTAATCAAAGTATATGGTTGTTCACAGACACCACATATTTTTCCTTATAGAGTACCATACAAAATTGTAATGATGGAATTTCTGTGGCAACTTATGTTAATAGATAGAGAGTACTTGGCCTCACACTGGAAAGAAACCTTCACACCAAGGCAGTTCATTGCCTTAGATTTTACAATTGGAAAGAGGGCCTATGACCCTTTCAATGGATGGTTGAGGCACTACATGATGAATGTTTTCCTGTATAGATATATTGATACAGAGGGCTTTATAGAAAGTCTTAAGAAACTCCTAACACCTACCATTCCTATTAACAAAAAGCATCAGCCCTATGAGGAGGAAGATTTGATTTGAAACATCCTTGAAGAGGATGTAATTACAGGAAGATTAACAAAGTATCATGATTTCATGGATTTGGAACAATAATTAAAGAAGAAAGGGATCCCATTCGGTGGATATTTTCCAGGTATGCCCTATCTGTAAAGATTAGAGAAGATGATTTATTCTCATAGCTTACTCAGTAATCAAATTGAAGATCATATTGAAGATAGGGATAAAGGTCCCAACAAGCAATCATCATTAGAGTACAATGGTAGCTACTCTATACATTGTTAGAGTAATTTATTAATTACTCTTTTGTGCTTAAGTTATTCTTAGGCAAATTTCTATTTTCTGAGAGTTTCCTTTTTAGGGCTTCGGTATCCTTTATAAGGAATCACCGCTTAGTTTTCTTTACAGAGTTTTGTATTCAATATTGTTGTTAATAGAAATTATTCTTTTCAACATGGATATCTCTTCTCTCTCATTTTGGCCTCCTTAGCTTTATTCTCTCTTCTGTCTGTTTGCTTCTGTTTATGTAATAGCATTTTTTGCTGTTGAAGTCCGATGTTTTGTTTTGCCTTCCGGGAGTCATATCTGGCTCATCCGGACTCCTTTTTCAGAAAATGAGATATCATCAGAAAGCTGATTTAGTGTGCTATTCAGTGGCAGAGGTTATTTTTCCAGATTCTAGTCCAGGTTTACACTCCTCCGAGTTTTGCAGTTTATGCCCTCTGGTGGTGTGCTTGGTTCTACAGGTCTGGGGATCTCTTCTTCTGAGATCATAGCTCACTCTTCTTTCTAACTTCTGAGCTTGCATGCTCTTTCTGTTGCATCATTGTTCTGTAAATGCACTGAGATAAAGTGCCTACTTCTGCATTCTTGGATCTTGTTCACCTGGTTCAGTTTTAGTACTCACACTCTGTTATAAAGTGCCATGGGGGGATTATGATGCATTTGCCACTTTAGGCACATCCACTTTTGTCAAGTGAGCATACCTTCCATGACATTAGCCCATGTAGTCTGTGTCTATGACACCACCCTTTATCTTGTGTGCGTACTTCTGTTGCACTATAGGTGTTCTAGGTTCTTCTTCTGCAGCTGTTTCTGGTACTGCATTTCAGTGTTCCTGTCACCTCTCCCAGTTCAGCATTATGGGGGGGGTCCACCTGTTGGTTCTATTGCTTCCTGGTTCAATTGATCAGCTCTTTAGACACTTGTCTTCTCTACCTAATCATGCACTTCAGTGGGGGTTCCAGCAGTATCTTCTGACAGAGTTTTCAGACATGCTTCGGAGATGCTTCTTGCTCTTTTCTTGTTCCTTTCTCTGGGACACTTTTTCCCTAGATTGAAGGCTCTATTTCCTTCACCTAGTTTGCTTTCTTGTTTGGGTTCCTGATCAGGCCTAGTTGCCGGGACCCTTCTTTCCTGCTTTCTGCAGTAGTTTAGCAGTTTTGCTTCTCCCTAAGTTACACTTAAGGGGGGGTGTTAGAGTAATTTAGTAATTACTCTTTTGTGCTTAAGTTATTCTTAGGCAACTTTCTATTTTCTAAGAGTTTCCTTTTTAGGGCTTCGGTATCCTTTATAAGGAATCACCACTTAGTTTTCTTTACAGAGTTTTGTATTCAATATTGTTGTTAATAGAAATTATTCTTTTCAACATGGATATCTCTTCTCTCTCATTTTGGCCTCCATAGCTTTATTCTCTCTTCTGTCTATTTTCTTCTGTTTATGTAATAGCTATGCATGCAGGTGTTCTTGGGAAGATTGCAGTTTAGCAATCCTAACATACATATCCAACCACCCCAGGATTAGCCACCTCATAATGAGGAAAATATTATTGATTTAATAGAAGCACATGAGGCTTCTGTTGTGAGAACACAGAAGAAGAAAAAAGATAGAATTGGTGCCTTGTTCACAGGGACTAGTGCTTATGATCATCAACTAAGAAAGTTGATAAGAGAGGGAAAGAAAAAGAGGGAGGATACTAATGACAATGTTTAAATGCCCCTTATCTTGTGCCAAGATGAAAGAGAAATACAATAAGAGGAGTTCCTGAAAGATGATGATTTCATCAAGAATAACGAGTTTAAGGACTTCCTTATATGGGCTAACAAGAGCAAGTTGGAGCCCAATTGAAATCACAATGAGGAGAAGCTATTACAAGTGAAGCATTACAAGCCCTCTAAGCATATGACCTAGAGTCAGAGAATATGACTCCTGATGAGGCCTGACAACTTTTAAAGTCCGGTTGTATGCTCCTAGTAGAAAGATGGGACTTGTCTTCAGCCTTTATAATAGATCAAATCAGGAGGCAGCCTGATGTCAAGATTTCTATATAGAGAAAAATAGGAGAGATGATAAAAGGGTGAAGCTATGATTCTAAATCTCAAACCCTATCAATGTGGTCTCTTGCTCCTAAGAATCAAAAGCCATCGCTAATTAATGTCCAAGAGAAGATGGAGGGAGACAAGATAATATGGTCTATACACAATATAGGAGACCTAGAGATTTCTCAAGAATTAACCCATTTTGCTCACTTGAATGAGGCAATGACAGTACACATGTCTAATAGATATCAGAAGTTATTTGATGAAACAAGCCTTATTGCCAAGGATAGAGAACTAGGTCTAATGAAGATTAGTGCAATGGAAAAGATAATTGTAGACCTAACTCAAAAATTACAAGAGAATCCTGAGGTTTCTCCCACTTTAGCTAAATAAGGAACAAATGTTGAGATCCAGACTGAAGATACATGGTATGCTACATCAGAAACAAAGCAAGCAATTAAAGAGAATAATGAAGTTGTTTTGGGAGCCTTAATGCAAATTTTGTAGCATAGGATAAATATATTAAAAGATAAACTGGATATAGTTTATGGTGCTTATGGTAAATTGTCAGGCCTACAAGTTGAAGTGAACAATTTTGTATTAATTTTGAACCCCTACTATGCAACATGGTCAGTTATAATTGGGTTATTTGAAAGGTTACCATCATTAAAACCATTGAGATAAGATTTTCTAGAGATTGTAACCTAGGTTAGAGAAGAGATAGAACAAATTGGGGTGCCTTCTCCTTTTTCAAAGGCAAGGAAAATCAAATTGAGGCCAGAATTAATATGTGTAGGCCTGAATACAATAAATTTGTACCATCAATCAGGTCAGAGGATAACTAGATCAATCCATTAGGAGTATGCAGAACATAATTTGACACTTTATTACCTAATAAAGAGGTATATATTTTTGGCAATGGAAAATTGGATATGGAGAGGTATAATAAGATTTTAAATGAGGCCTTTAAGGCTGAAATAGATTTCAACAAATTTATAACAGATGTCAAGAGCATTACAAATGCTAGGTAGGAAAGGCAGAAGACACAACTGGAGAGTATATAGAGCTTTGATTGGCCAGTAGAGGATGATGTCATAACATGGGATGTTCTTACAAAGCCAAAAAAGAAAAAGCCTACCACTATTGACTTCAACATTATTGATGAAGAGTAGAACAACACCTGGCATCTTCTCTTTGAGCACAAGAAGGTTAGTCATCTTGAAGAATCGTATAAATTATCCTGTAATGGCGGTCACTAGGTCTCACTACAAGTATTGGAGGCTATCCTGAACACATAAAGACAAAGCTGCCAGTAATCACAAGAAGACAAGATCAAATCTGATTTTGTTCTTCATTTTTGTCCATCCACCGCTTGGTCTCTTCTTGTATTTTATCCTTTTCTATGTTTTTAGGGTTAGGTCTTAAACCATCTGAAACTTGTTACATCCTTACTTCTTAAAGATTCCAAGATGGTTTTAGACCATATATAGAGCATGTTGTAACTTTTTTAATGATGATGGAATATAATTACAAGGTAGACTACTAAAATTTTGTCTGAGCCTCTATATATTTTGGTTTATTGAATGTATTTTGAAGTAGTTAGACATTAATAAAATACATTACAATCTCTATTCTATATCTTGTGTTGTCTATTTTTATTTTTGTTCAAGCTTTTATATATCTAGTTTGTAAGGTATTTAAATATATCAATTACAAGGTAATTGTGCAATCATTTGTTAGGTCCTTTAAGGAAGGAGTAATTATTTTAGGTGATCCCAGAAAACTGAATATTGGCATTAATATTTGATAACAAAGTTGTAGAAGTGAATGGATAGTCTGTAAGGCATTATATCTAGGTTGTATGTGTTTTCATTAATCACCTAATTGTGGATTTTGCACCTGAGATTGACCCTATTGCCCATAGGATTAGGCACTAGTTTATGGTTTGAAAAGTAATTGTTCATCATCCAATATTTAAAATCAATCAATTATAATTCATTCATAAGAAAGCATATTTTTACAAGTAATTTTATTACAGAGTATACAATTCAGTTTGTTGATTCCTTCAAGCGAGAATCAATAGGTTAACTCTCCTAGGTTTAAAGAGATATAAAAGGAAGAAGGATGAGAATCCTTATCACATTACTGTTTTCTATTGTCAACATAATAGTTTGGCTTATTAAGCTATGTATCATAATAATCACAGTCATTTGCATAGTTTTCTATTTATTGATATAGTAAAAGACAATTAGCGAACTAGTAAAAAATGTAATCCATTGTAACAAATAGTGCAAGATAGTAATCATTCAAAGGTAATACCTGTCCAAGTCTATGGAGTTCAAAAAAGAAGGAGGATATTATCCAATCCTCATCATTTAGGATTTTCTTGCATATGGTAAATCGGAAATATACAAGAGCAAGCATTCATACTATTTTAAGCTTCTTGCAAGAAAAATCCCTAACAGGCTGAAGTACCCAGGAATAAAGAGTCAAGGACAAAGACACGTGAAGATAAATATAGATTTGATGCAGCATCCACCTCTGTAGTTAAGGAACCAAATGATTATATTGATGGTTTACCACTTACTCTTGATGACATAGATGTTATTGGAGATGGGAAACATGATGGATATAAAGTTAAGGATCCCTTTACTAATCCCTCTAACATAATCTATGAGGATGAATTGCTAGATATTATTTCAGGTAAAGGATACTCAGTTGAACAACTTGTTGAGAATGAAGTTGAACTAGTAAAGGAGGCAGATGAGCATATTCATAATGTTGTTATGGATACAGAGGTCACTAGAGAAGATGAAGAAAGACCATATGACATGTATGTTGAAGCAGTAAGGTCAAATGAAAGGACATATGAGCATGCGAGGAAATCCAAAGTCTCTATTGGAGAAGATAGAAGGGAGACACTAAAAGAGGTAAAATCATTATTGCAAAGAGATTCATCTAAGTCCCTTGAATTATTTGATTTACATGGTCTGATAGATTTGGATACTATGGAAGAAAAGGAATTGATGGAAATTGAAGTTTTGGCGCAATCCAAATCTCATGTCAAATCTATGAGTAAAAGGGAAAAGGGAAGAAGACTAGTAAATGTCAAGATTTTCATTACAAAATTCCGAAACTAATTGACCATGACATCATTCACATAGCATGTCACAATGAGTTAACTTTCAATTATGATCACTTCAAATAAAATTTAAGTTCCTATTATGTTTCTCCATACTATGTGACATTGTTAGCCTCTCCATTGGGGGATCATTGTCATTCATGGTGGTACAATTTTAGGTGTGATAATACTTTTCAAGTAACATAATAGTCCTCCTTAATCTTATTCTTTTCTCTACACTTGGGGGGAAATGGTACTATTTCACTCTCTCTTATCCTTTCTAAGGATCCACTTTTCCCTTGGTTAAGTGAAATTTATTTATTATGTGATATTAGACCTTACATAGAATTGTGTGTTTACAATAAGGATTCTCTCTTATATAAGATCTCTCTATCCATGATTGTAACCTCTTCTTTGTTCACAATTAGGCTTCCATAGTAAACAAATCCCTTACTTAGAAACTAAAAATGTGTCATCCTTACTTAAGAATATATGTAACTACCAATAGGGAAGGTTTCAAATCTCTCCTTCTATTGATTAGTGATGATATTCAAATTTTACTTCATCCTCTTCTCAACATCCTTCAAAAGGATCCATTTACACTTGTTTCATGGTATCACTTGGAATTCATCTTATCCTTGACCTCATAGGAGTTGTGACCTCTTTCGCTTGGATTGGGTGTTACTTCTGGGATACCTTTTTTTAAAGGTGGCTTAACCTTGTTCCTCTTTTCCTTAAGATTTAAAAACAATCCTATTTTGTCATCTTAAGGGGGGATATGGCCTCTCTATTACAAATATTATTTTTACTTCAATAATTTCACATAGAGTACACTAGCATAATACAACTTTCTAGGTCCATATCACTTTCCTTTACATATTTTTTGGAAGATTTCCTTGGATACAATGCTTTTTCTTGGTTATCCTTAGGATTGGTTGAACTAACATAACACAAATTTGTAGCCCATTTGACCTCTCCTTTGCATACATTTTTAGGACAGACTAGCATAACACAATTTTCTAGACTATTTGACCTATCCTTTCATTGGTTAGCTACAATAACACAATTTGCTAGACCATTCAACCTCTCATTTACATATATCTTATGAGTTGACTAGAATGCACGAGACCATAAAATCCATATTTACATTATCTTTGATGGGTGTAACTAGCATAACACAATTTTATGGACCACTTCCCCCTCTCTTCTCTACTCTTCACAATAAAAATAAGACAAAAGGTATGAAAATTAAATACAGAATAGTAAGATAACTATTTAAGTGATTTATTTTAATTTTCACTTCTTTTTTAACTTTTCAAACATAAAAACTAATATACATCTTAACTTAATTGTTTTAGAAATAATAG
>MU228456.1:1569291-1589105 GCA_018584345.1 Thuja plicata | reverse complement strand
CATTGCATTGTTCATCATGGTTAAAAATCCTTCGTTCTTAGATGGTCCATAGTTGTGAGGCCCTCGTCCTGAGAGCAAATTTCAAAACTCCATCTAGATAGAAGGCAACAGGTCGAATCACGCAGACGGTCAGGATAAATAACTCATATTCAATCTTGGCTGTACCTGGTGAAGAAGGACTATGTTGAAGTGTGTGGTTGATTTAGAAGGCCAAAATTAACTCATACAATCATTACAAGAACAAATATCTAGAATTAGAGATATATAATTAGATCATTAAGGGAGAACTTGTTGAGGCCAATAAATATATTGAAAAACTTCATAGGAGAAGTGATAAAATTGATGAGCAGAGAGATAGACAGAAACCTAAAGGAGACTTGACTAGAGTTGGCTTCAATGAAGATGAATGTTCAAAGACCTGAGAAGAAAAGACTGAAGCAAAGAAAGATGAAGAAATACTTACTCTTGAAGAACCTAAAGAAAAGATCAGACCTTTTAGAGGTAGATGTTTGGGATGAAACAAGATTTGACACATGAAGAGAAACTGCAGAGGTAAATCTCCTTACAAACCCTTTTCAGGATATTGTTTCAATTGTAATGCATTTGGACAGAAGAAGGAAAAATGCAAGAAGCCTACTCAATCAAGAATCAAGGAAGGTTACAATAGGGAAGTAACAAAATCTAAGATCACATGTTACAAATGCAATAACTTTGGGAACATGAAAAAGTATTGTAAGCTGCAGGTTAGTTAGAATAAATCACCTCCTACATGCTACACATGTCATAATCCAAGACACATAGCAAAGTTTTGCAGATACAGTAGAACTGAGAACAAAAGTGGTCCTCCATCTATTGATACGAAGAAGAGTACTGGTGATTTTAATAGTATTGGAGAAGAATTTAATAGTCATTTCAGAAAAGAAGAAGGTATAAACAGTGGTAAGGTATGGAAGGTAAAGGAATCAAGTTAGGAAATGGTTCAGGGAGAGTTAGTAGATGCTACTGAGTCTTCGCCTAATGTGAACATTGCCACATCAAAATAGATGGCCAAGCATGGCCTTAGGGGGAGCATTGGAAGGAAACATCATAAATCTATCCAGCCCCTGATTTTGAGGAATAACCTCTTGCAATCTTAGGAAGAGTATGTGTAAATATTATGGAAGATATATATGTAATTGCATAGCTTTACAATCTATATCCTATGAACGTAAGATTTTTAATCGACTGGATTATGTGCAGAGATGATTTTATTGGGAAATGTGTCATTTCTTTACACAATGAAGTATAAGGTAAATCAAAATAACTTTTCCAAACATCATTCGAAGAACAGAGCCTAAGGAGAACATGGATTTGAGATGAGAGAAGAAAATAAGCAAGGTTGTTGAGCATTTGATCAAATCATTAAATTCAAAGAATCGATAGATAAAAGGTATTTAGATCATTTGTTGCAAAGCTTTGGTTATGGATACTCTGTTTATTTTTTATGTCACCAAATGGCCTAGGTATAAATTAAAGAAACATCCATTCAAATAAACTAAAGATGACCTCGAAGGTGCATTTTCACAAACACCCTACAAAATTCTACATGTCAAAAACATTAGGGCTTACATTGACTGTAAGTATGAGTCTCTAGGATACTTTGAGATCTATAAATAGATGAAGGACATGATTGGAACAAATGGTAAGATGAAAGATGAGTTCACACTCCATTTGGCTTGGAGATCAGCCAGTGAAGATTTGCAGTGACCTAATTCATGCTATAATAGGTTTGGATAACTTTGGTGTTATCTCTATTATGGAGAAGAACACAAATAAATAGGTGGAAAACCTAATGCATTTGTGATGGGATAAGAGAGAGATGACCATTAATGACATATTTCAACAAGATGTTAGATTGGTTTCAATGATTCTTGGATACAAATTACATTATAACAACCAACCTAACATGATATTCGCAGGAGTGATTATGATGGCATATAGAATGGTGAAAGAAAATGTTAAGTATAACCTTTGCAAAATAATTTCACAATAGTTTTTGGAGAATATGAAGAAAATCAAGAAGGATAACTCAAAGGCATTTAGTTTTGGGTCTCTATTAATACACGTGTATATTCATATTGTACATAGTTTTCCTTTTATGCACCCTAGAGCTTGGAAAGATAGTGAACCACTGGAATTCAAATCATAGAGAGCTATAGAAGACAAAACAATACATGGGTTGATGGTGAATTATTTGGGATGATCAAAATCTTGCAGTGAGTGATGAAGGAAAGAATGAGAATCCCTGAAGCATTGGTAGAAAAATGTAAGGATACAATATGTTTCATGGTTAAAATTGATTGTATTTTCTTTGAGACAATACAACCTAGGATGAAGTGGTGTTATCCTCTGAGATATGAAGTCAATTCTGAGGTCTTGACCATGAAAGTAGAACATATTTTATCCTCTAAAATTGATCCATTTGAAGAAAGATGGGGCACCTAAGAAGAGATGTCTACAAAGATAAGGGAAGAAAAACTTGAGCTACAAGAAAGAGAAAAGTAGAAAATGTGGTAGATGATCTAGCAGCTAAGGCTGGTATAACAAAGGAGGAGATGAAAGAGGTAAGAAAGAAGATGACAAAAATTTCTTCTAGATTGGTGAGAAATGCTTCTACAACCATTTCACCTCTATAAGTTGAGAAGGTTATCAATCCACCTCGTACTGTGACTATTGTACCAGAAAACACACCTACGCAACCAAAGAGAACATTGCAGGAAGTGAAACTCATGTAATTTCCTAGAAGGAACACGAGATTCACCAAACAAGATTCTTCCACCAAAGAGACAAAGGATAGAAGTTGACAAGAAGAAGGGAGAAGAGAAGAAAGTTGAAAAGAAGAAGGGAGAAGAGAACAAAGTTAAAGAGAAGAGCCCAGATATGAAACAAATCTGTAAGCCTAACATAAAGATACTAGCAAAGAGGATAATTGGTCAAGGCAAGCTGATCTCATTGATTAGATACTATGTGAGGTATGATGCATCTGATTAAATTTTGATTAAGGACATGGTTATAAACCATTTTCTTGTTTTTAAGAACTTTTTAGAAATTGAAGGTAGTATACCAGACGAAATTTATGAGATATTAAAAATAAGGAAATAGTTAGCACAAATAGAAGATGAAGAAATCAGATTAAAAGTAGTTGAAGATATGTTACCTATTGTTTCTGTCAAGGAAATGGAAAATATATTAAATGCTTTGAAACCTTTGTTGAGAACCAAGTCAATATGGGTGAAAATAATGGGGAGAAAGTATGATGAGGAAACAAAAAAGGTAGTTGATAAGGTTTTTATGGGACCTGAACCTAAGAAGTTTGCACCTCCCAAGGATCCTAAGCCTAAAATTTTAAAAGGTGAGTCATCAAGGATAGCTGATGTAAACCTTAATACATCAAATAATGAAGACAATAGCCAATTTTTTAGTATGGTAAAGAAACCATATTTCTTTGTTTCTAGTGTGCCTTTGTCTTTGGACACTTTGTAGGATGTTAGTGATCCTTTTGAGAAGAATACTGACATTGATGGAGGAAGCATTGATCTAAAAATAGAAGAGAAAGAAGAGAAGAAAGTTAGCGAAGCTGGAGTAGCGAAATAAGTAGTAAATAAAGTTGAATTGAAACAAGAATATCATGCATTTGTTTCTTCATCTTTATTGTTGGTAAGTGGATATAGAACTCTAAGAACTGATGTTGAGAGTTGATGAAGCTATCCCACATCCCATTTGAAAAATTGAAGGAAAGATATCAGCATAAAGGTGAGAAGAAGTCAAGGGTAATGGAAAGAGAAGTTGATACTATACAAAAACTCCTACCTATACCTCTTGCTTTTCAATCAAAGGACAATGTAGAGAATTTGAACAAGATATTGAATGACTTTGACAGTCATTATGAGTCCTTAGAGTAGATCATTTAAGAGAAGGTAGAGAAGAAGTACCTTGCAAAGAAGTTGGAGGAAGTATGAAAGTTTATTTCTTCAGACTTAGGAATATTGAGCAAAACGATATATGAGGCAAAGAGTTGTGTGTCGCATGGCAGGAAGTTATATGGTTACTATATAAATCCTATCAAACATCTTGAGAACATTGAGGATAAAATAGCAAAGGGTAGACAAACTCTTAACAAGTTGATGAATAGTTGTGAGGCCTCCTCACATAATATATTAGAGTTAGACAGAGAAGTGTCTAGGATATTGGAAAAATTGAGTGTTTTTGATACAAAGAAAGGGAGATTTGTGGGAAGATTTGGTATGCTGAAGAGTTTAATTACTTCTAAGTTATCAATTCTTGAGATCCACCTTTCAGACATGGAGAAAATAAAGAAGGCCCTCACTAGGATACATGCCTACTAAGCTAAAGGTAATGCATACATCCTCTTTTGCACTAAATGGATTGATTCATGTGATTCAGTAACTGGTAAAGACTTGGCAAGAGGAAGTGAAGATCTTGGAAAGCTCCTTCTAGGATGTGCTAAAGATGGTATAAAAAAATTTTTGGTAAGTAATTTTGTTATTCTATATTTCTGTATACCTTTTCCATTGATGTCAAAGGGGGAGAAGAGAAGATATGAAAATTGTATAGATAAGAGATAGAGTAATATGTAAAGGAGTTATAGAAGTGCAATATATATTCTTTTTGGTATTGACACTTAGTCATTTTTTGATAAGTGTTGCCATCAATGCCAAAGGGAGAGATTGTTGGCAAGTGGTTCATTCAGAAGTATTCTGGAACACTTTAGGGTTGTCATTTATGGAAACACATATGGTATGGATGAACTCTTGGTGTCAAAAATAGTTTTGGAGATATAGCTTGCAAAATGACTGTCTAAAAAGTAGAATTATAGAGTATAGCAGTACAGTTTTGGTCAGCAAGCATAATATGTGGTGAATGAAGGCATGCAAGCTTTGGAGAAGCTATTTTGGGATATATATATATATATGACCTTTAGTTAACATCTCTTGTGATTTGGTATTGATCATAGTAAGTTACAATATTTTGAATACATGTGAAGGCAGAGTAACAGTGATATAGGACAGATGAAAGGTTACGATGATTATGGAAGTATAATGCGGAGTCCAAATGTGCTATGTTGGATTCAAATTGAGGGTTACCTATATTTTGATAGTGTATGATTGTTGAATTGGTATTTACTTTTTTTATGAGTTTTCACTCTATTTTGTGATGTTTTGGAAGTCGAATGGACATATAATGATGTATATATAGGAAGAGATTTTTGAGAAGTAAAGTATGGATAGGTGTAGAATGTGATGGAATATATGGATGAAAATAGATGAATGCATTGTGATGTTAGAATCAGACAGATGGTGAAGTGAACTTCAAATGGAACTACCTCAGCATAGTAGATGCTTGTATTGTTCATTTCTGACAAATCATTGTAACATAATCATATTTTTTATTGTATGAGTAGTGAGCTTAGTATACCTTTAATAGGGTTTATGTATTCCTCTAACAAGGAAATGTGCTAATGTAATAATCAGCTCCTAACAGGGCCAGGTCTCCTAACAGGGACATAATACTTTTAGTACATATTTGTGGGTACCATCCCCACCGGGGTTTTCCCTTGGCCAGGGTTTCCTCAATAAAACATTCATGGTGTTATGAGTTATGTGTTTTGTGTTTATGTTATTTTCATTTCAACAATTATCTGGTTAAGTGTGAATTTACTAAGTTTAAGTTTGAAGTGTTGTAATACTGATTCACCCCCCTCTCATTTTTAGTTAATCCTAACAATTATTCAATGCAAAATATTAACATAGCAAAAGAAATATCATAACACAAGAAATTTTTGTTGAGGAAAGCCATGTTAAGAGAAAACCCCAGTGGGAATTATCTCCCACTAATAATGCACTAAAAATATTGTATACATGTTAGGAGATCTAACCCTATTATGAGATGATTATTACATATAATATATAGTCCTTGGTAAAGGATAAACCCTATTAGGAGTTAAGAGAAATAAGAGGCTCACTTCCCAGGCTCACTACCTAAATCAAAAGGTTAAATCTACCTTCTAGACTCACTATCCAAAGTACATATATAGAAGTGTACAATAACTAGTGAATTGACTAATAGAATCTTTATTTGCCTAAAAAGTTCATATGAAGTTTATCACAATCACTATCTCTATTCTACATCTAGCAGAGTTCACAATTACAAGCTCACAACTTCCTTATCATACTTACACATCACCTCATCAAGAAGAAATTCTCCTTTATACAAGTTAGAATAAGCAATTAAGTCGGCCAATAAGGACTTCCCCAATGCATAAATAATTACATAGACCCTTGGTAAGATACATACGGTATCTTAAACAAGTAAAAATCAAATACACATCATCAATTACACTCCAAGATCGATAATCCACGCTCTCCATCCTCTAAACATGTTATATTATTATAGTCAGCCACAAATAGGTCTTCGCAAGATCATACGCCACAACTTACATCACCAAGAGTCCATCGACTCAAGAATCACAAATAAAATTCTTCAACATGTATTCTACCATGCTTCAAGATCGCATATCATAACACATGCTCACATCCAAGTTATCCCAGAAACTCAGAGACTAACTCTATCATAATCCTCTGTCACTACTCTGTAACCAGTCTTTACCAAAACAACTATAACTTATGCCAATAGTAATATCAAGACAAGCGATCTTAGATATAAGATCTCTCTCATCCCCTTATACAGATCTGTTCTCCCATGCTATGAAATTCTTTACAGGGTCCATACACATCTATCAATCTTGCATGTACTAGTGATAACTAGTTCGTCATAGACTTCTAAAGTATTCAACTAAAACATATATTGACATCAGTGACAAAACATGAATGTCAACACCTCCAATAGAAACAATTCCAACAAATTGATCATATCTCAAGCTATGAAGCTCTGATTCTCACACTTTTTATTGTGTTGAGATTGTGACTTGGTTTCCTAGCTATGCAAGTGCTCTATATTTAGTTTTGAGTCCATCTCAAACCCTATTGGTAGCATTTTAAACAATTCTATATTTATAGTTCGCTGAGGTAAAAATGATACCCTATTTCACCTTCCTAATTAGCAAGCTAAAGTTGGGCATATATCTTCCTACAAATTTCATCACATCCTTCATAAGCCCTAGGCAGTTTATGCTTTTCAAGTGAAAAGGTGGTTTTGCAGAATGTTGTTTCTAATGTTTCATCTAGGTATTGAATGCTAGGGATTTTCTTTGATAACTTTGCAATATCCTTTTTCACTTTCCTATTTTTGTACTTTAGCTTTCTTATGCACGTAGTGTCATATATAGCTAAATTGGGGGATAAATATACCATCATAAATTGTAAGCACCTAAGGTGTACAATTTCATGATTGTTTAGGACCCTCTTTAGTGTGTTTTCATTATAGTTTGTATTATAGGACTTCACAAATGCATGTAATGGGAACCTATGTTCAAATTTCAATATTCCCTCTTAAATATCTTTTAAGACCAAGGTAATCCCTTATCTCTAGGGATGCTCCTATATTGTTAATCCAATCCAATAGTTCATTTCATCACCTAGGCCCTATAGCATTATTAGTGGCCTTTTTTTCATCTCCCAACCTCAGAACTTATTGTTGGCTTACTACACACACCCCAATGTTATCTGTGACCCTTGGACTCAATTTGGATAATTTTCCTTGGGTACATAATGGCTACGTCATTATGTAGCCTAGGTTTTGAGCCCAAATTTGATTTGGGACCCCAAGTCCATGTTTCGAATGTAATTCTAGATCTACACTCAACTCTCACATCTTGATCTCCCGATTGTCTATTAAAAAGCCTCCCACTTCATTTGGCATGATTAAAAATTAATTTTAATGTTGGAGCTACAATTTGAAGACATATCATGGACTTAATACTTGTGGAATCAAGGCTACAACAGTATCATATCAAGAAAATATTCAATCAAACATCCTTGAATCAACTCAAGCATTCAAGAATCCTTTCAAATATCTTTCAAGCATAAAATAAAAACCAATAATATAACTTCAAATTGATTTTGATGGTGACTAGGAGACTACTGATTGTTGATTGGCTTGTACTCTTCCTCTCTAGGATTGGGTATAGTCTCTTGTTATCCCCAGAACTCCATTTGTGTACTTCATATTTACATATTAACATTTAAAATATATTCTTATTACATGATTTCAATCATGCACATATTGATCAGATTTCATTTAGGGTTTACTCTATCACACTATGGTAGATTCTTTATCCACTTAGCTCATAGAAATTTAGACATACTCTAGATTCACAAGCACCACACACTTGATCTCTTTATATTGTCTATCCATGGATGTGGAAATTACCAGAATGGGGGGTTGACTAAGTAAAACCCCTAAAAGCCATCCACACAATAAATCTTATATTTACAAGTGCAGAATGTCTCAGAAATAACTGTCGAGACCCGAGAACCTTCTTAACACTGTCACGGGTTGTTTGTAACTTCTTCCGAAAGAAAATCATGTGTATAAAATGGATCACCCATTATGTACCCAAGTACAAAGAAACTCATCCACTATGTACCCTCAGAAAAGTGCTCAAAATTTCTAGGATAATAGGTTACAGTCTTGGGGTGTCATATTTGCAGTTATAGATGTCTACAGGACAAAAATAGTCCAAAATTCAGATCTAAAGCTTCATCACTCACATTTTATTTCTAGGTGCACTTAAATTCCTCTTTGACATCTCTCTATCATTTTCACTTGCATATTTAGGTGATTTGATAATTTATTTAGTCATTTATATCTCTCTTACATTCATATCCTCCTCAATTCTAAGAAACAAAGGAATAGAAACCCCTAAGACCCAAATCTGACATTAGAATCATCTTCTCTCTCTTGGTGATGCTAATCCAGTTTGACTTAATGAGGCTTCATATCCCAATGTACCTTATGAATTGGGCACAAATTTTACCCTATTAGGCGATCCCCCTTTTCAGAGTGTACACTATGTAAAGTGGGAACTCCTTGAGAGGCCTATGAACCTAAAAGAACCAAATGTTTGACCTATCAAATAGCCCAAAATTTTTACAAAGGAATAAATATGATCAAATATTCCAAGCATTTAAATATTGTGTAATCAATGGACACAAAAACTCAAAGAATTCAAGAGTTTGACCACAAAAAGACCAAAGTTGGGCAATAAGGATTAGTCTTGATATAATATTTAGGTGATAGGACACAAAAGTATTGATATGAGAAATGAAACTGGGGGAATTATGGGTTGATGGAATGATTGAAAGAAATATGGTCAGATAATCAAGGCATTGTATCCCATATTATGATAAATTCTATCACAATGAAAGGGGGAAAAGATGATAAAAGGAGGACTAATGATCAAATCAAGGACTTATTCTAATAGGGTGCAAACATTAGGTTTGACAAGGCATGAAAAATGAGTGATTTCAGCTTGCATATGTATGGCTTGATCCTTGGAAAACTGAAAATGCCAATCTCATTAGGAATATCAAGACCTTGACACAACCAAGATAAGGGTGAGCAAAGCACTAAGTGACTAGAGTTTGTAATGGAGTTGACTTCCCAAGCATGATGAAAGCTCCATCTAGGGAATCGTTCAAAAGTTTAATAGAGACAATCAAGTGACAAAACTATTTTGGCAACAATGGTGTTGAGGGAAAATACATTAAATGGTTATTGTTGGTAAAACCGCACACCTTCAAAATGAAGTGTGCACACCTAAAAATAGTCAAGAAGCATTCTTAATTAAATACAAGCTGTTTAATTAATCAGTGCCATAATTCTTCTATTATGTGATTAAATTTTAATAATTTTAAATATATAGTTCATATCTTTATTAAATTCCTCTATTATATCGTTAAATTAAATAATTTAATTATATAATTCACTTCCCTATTAATTGCTTTAATTTATAAATCAAATCAATTTAAATACATCTCATTCAAAAATCAAAGCAATTTAAATACATCTGAATTCCACCCTTTCCAACACCCCCCCCAACCAAATTGAAAATTTTCCATGGTTATTGTCACCACACCCCTAATCCTTGGAAAATCCTATAAATACTCCTCACTTTGGAGGTAAAAAGGATCCAAGATCTCAATATCAATTCCATTTTCCATTTGCATAGGAATTATAGCATTTTAGAATCTCATTTTCAATAGAGTAGCTCTCATTTTAGCTTAATCCATTCTAGTTTAATTTGCATTGTATTCCATTTGTAACTTAAATTTGAATAAATTAGTTCATTTTGTAGCTTAATTTAGCATGGATTTCATCATATTAGCTGCATTTTAGCTTCATTTATCTAGCTTGCATCATGAATTTCACATATAGCATCCTTAATCTTGTATCTAACATTATAATAGCTTGAATTTAATCATTTTTTAATTAAATTTTGTATTTCAAGTTGTCATTTATGAAATCTAAATGCTACTAATATCAATTAAATAGACTAAATAGGTCCTTGAAATTAGAGGACAATGAGATGGTCTTAAAGAGTTTTTTTCTTGTATTTTCAATGCTTTTATGTTCATTAGATTTACTCTTCAAATTAATGCTTCATTGGTGTGCTTGAGTCAATTTTCTCGCATACATATATTGGCGCCCAGTGTGAGGCCCACACCTCATTTTAATCATTTTTTTGTTGCAAATTATTTTGTAGGTCTCGAAAAAAAAGTAGAGTATCGCCATTCCAAAAAAAGTTGTCACCTTTGAAAAAAATATTATCACATTTTCCATAAATATCATGGAATTGGTTGATATAGTCTCTCATTTTCCATAAATATTATGGAATTGGTCAATATAGTCTCTCATTTTCCTTAAATATCATGGAATTGGTCGATATAGTCTCTCATTTTCCTTAAATATCATGGAATTGGTCGATATAGTCTCTCATTTTCCTTAAACATTCTTGCATTCAGTGTAAAGAATGTCGCATTTAAATTCTATTATGTCGCATACTTTTTGTCATTCTGATTAAATTTGCTATCATTTTTTTTTGCAAGTTTTATTGCAAGTTTCGGATACATATCAGATTCTCACATTTATAGTCAATATTAGCACATAAAGAGTAAATTTTATCGCATTTGAGAAGAATATTGATGCATATACGAAAAAATCATTTCACATTTAATCTATATTTTTGCGTATTTTCTTTTTGTTCTATCGCTTTTACTCTCTATTTTGTAGCATTTGAACAATTTTTTTTTCGCATATAATTTATATTTCATTACATTTACTACAAAGTATGTTGCATTTGCATCTATTTCATTACATTTACTAAAATAGAGAAAATATCAGTTTCCCAAGGCTTAATCAATTATTTTGATCATTGCAAGTATCTGGTCTCTTGTCAAAAATAAAAATATGAAACTACTAATGGTATGTAGGATCTAGCTAGAGATTAATTCAATTCTATTGTCTTTTTGAATAAATTAGGCACATAGAATCGATTACATGGATTAAAAAATGCAAGCTTTGTGTGTTTGGATACAAGGTTAAAAATTGAAAATCCAAAGATCTGATCAATTTTCTTGGATGCTTACAGTTTTCTCATACAGGTTTCAAGAAAACTTAGACCAACTCATTTGCAATGAGTATCATCATATATAAAACAAAGTTCACCACACTTGAGTCAAAGAAAGCATGCATCAAATTTGAATTTTCTCATACAAACTCTGGTATTCCACATTTAACCTCCATTGTTTCAAAGATATATGTAATTTTCATTTTTATGGATATAAAATAGACATATAGGATTAATTAAATGGATAATGAATGTGTTCTTGATGTGTTTCGATATTATTTGATTATGTTCTCCCCTTAATTGGGTGATAAAAAATCTAGACATATCACATTTACTTTCATTAAGTGTATTATCTTTAGTGGGTCTTCCTCCCAAGCATCCTATAAGGAAAACTGAGAGGGAATGACCCAAGTGGTATACAGATAATGCAAAGAAATCCAACTCACTATAAAATAGAATGCAATCATGCTTAATGACGTGATTGACAGTATATTTTGGGAATATCTCTCCTCTAGTACTTCTTTAAGTGCACAAAACCTTGATTTATCAATTGTGGGAGATGTCTATAAACGAACTTAAACCTTGACATTTCAAATAGAATCCTTTTTAAATTCATATTTTGTGGTGCATCAATTTTAGTGCAAAGGGATTGTGTCATCCTTTGAAGTTACTTACCATATATACTCCCCTGGTTGTTGAAGTAGTCTCATGGAGGGAGGCTCAAGAAGACATGAAGTATGAGGATCAGATTGTCGTCTACATTTTTCCCATGGGAGGAAATCTAATAACAAGGAAACAAGGCTGCATTTTGGAGCAGCCCTATGCAAGTATATTGCGGATCCTTTAAGTTGATCTCTATAAGCCAAAGGTCAAGATCAAATGTTTATTGGCTGACATTCTTTTGTTGCAGGTTTCCAAGAGGACCTGGAAAAGTTTCAAAGTGGAGGAGTATGGTGCAGGAGCACCAAGGTCAAGGACAGGACCTAAGGAGTGCACCAGGGTCACTGATATATCCTTGGGTGGAATTGAAGACAACATGTCCCTCAAGGGTCATTTGATATTTTAATATACCTTAATGGTCATTTGATGATATTTTGTATTGATTGATAATCCTTGTAAAGGATCATGCATTGTAAGCCATTAAATGGAATTGGGAAGGGCTAAATGTACCTAGGGGTCACTAGGGGTGATTAAGCTAATTCTAGGTTAGTTGAATTGATCTAAAGACCTATAAGGTCTATAATATTTTTAAAATGGCCTATAGAGCCATCAAAAATGATGTAAATGCACTTTCAGTTTCAAGTTTGTAAGTTGCCTCAATATGACAAAATAAGGCCTAAAGGGATAAATGAGGGTTTAGTAGGGTTTTAAGGTGTTTAGGGGATTAGGTTAGGACCCTAAAACCTTTTTAAAGGTTAAAAATGATGCAAGAGGATTAAATTTGTCAAATTTGACAACTAGTTGTCAACTAGACAACAATACAAACAAAAAAAACTAATTGTTAACAGTCATATAACTGAATGTGTCGGTTAAGAAGAGGTTGTGAACCGGTTTAGGAGATTATTTAGTTGGTTGTGTATGTGATTTTTGAGGGGGAGGATTTTTATAAGTTTGGGGGAAGGTATTTGTGGTAAAGGAAAGCAATGTAATGAAGTCTCAAGCAATAAATTTGTAATTCTTTGCAAACAGTCACTTCTTTGCTCGTGAGGACACAGTCTTTTGTTTTGTATGGTTAAACTCTTTATTTCTCTACAAAATGATTGAAAATGTATTTTCATAGTTATTTTTTATGGTAATCTTCATTCCTATGCATGGTCTATGTTATTTTTGTGAATTTTAATCACAAAGAACTCCTGGTTATGGGGAAATGGAGTAATGACTGTCAAAGGAAATAACAATCTTAGTGCGGGGGACATATCTCCCTAATGAACAGTTGGATCTAACCAAATTTTGGATATGTTGGAGAGGGCCCAGTTACGCCAAATCTGACTAGGGCTATCGATGAAATGTCATTGGATTCAAAATTTATGAATGTCTATGTACAGGTCTATCCCAGGGGCAGTAACATGCTAGTTTTGAGTGATTTGCAAAGATGCATGCACTAGTGCTTAGTGCCTCTGCATCACTTTGATTTGGGTTGTCTCTATAAAAAGAGAATGTAATTTCAGTCCAAACGAGATTTCATGTGAGGTGTAGATGTAAATCTTGATCCTGTGGTTGTGGATAATCTCTTTGAAAAACTAGAGTTAAGGAATTTCTTTGGCGACTTTGAGTCTACTCATTCGTGCTATCTTGAAAGGTTATCAGAGTTGCAAGTTGAGTTAAGGTTAGTTTCATGCAGTTGCGTAATCACAAATAAAATCAAGAGTTAAGTCAAAATATCTGAGATTTAGCGATAGCCATCAATCTAAAGTGAAATATTGTGGTTGTTGCGAAGTCTCCATGAAAAATCTTGAGTTAAAAAATGTATCAGCAACTTTGAATTTAGTGAGTCATGGTTTCTTGCAAAGAAACCAAGCTCAAGAAGGTAGTTAAAATCCTGTAGTCACATGATCTCTTTTAAAATTCATGGTTAAGTTAAAGATAAAGAGATATTGAGACTACCGTCAGATGAAAGATAGATCCTGTCGCTAGCGTGAAGTCATGGTGAAAAGTTTAAGATAGATGAGAGACAAAGAGATATCCCAAATACCGTCTGATTTAAAAAGGATCTAGTGGCTAGCGTTAAATTGTGAAGAAAACCATGAGTTATTGAAATCTTAAAGTGACAACAAGATTCAATGGGTCGTGATCTCGCGATTAGAACTATGGTGCAAGAAGAGTTTAGTTAAGTACAAGTCAGTTTGCATTGAGAAGATCTGAGCCGTAAAAAAGAAAATATCCCGTGGATAGCATGTAGTTGCTTTAGAAATTCAAAAATTCAAAGAACATTGCAATGACTTAGAGATGATGTTTCAGATTGGGACACGTGGCTAAATCTTTCAAAGACTTGAGTTAGTCAGGAAGTCTCAAAGCAAACCTGAGGTAAAGAATTTCCTTTTGCGACATGGAGACTGCTTAAGTTGTGAAGTGCCAAAGTAAACTATAGTTAAGTGAAAAGAAATGGAGATTACCCATGAGCCAATAGATTAAAAATAAGATCTACAGTAGGCACGAAGTCTCATATGAGAAATTGAAAGTACAGAAAGTAAATGAGATTACACGTGGGCCATCTGATTAAAATATGATCATGTGACACTCGCATAATCTTGATAGAAACTTAGGGTAAATGAAATCTTAAAGCAACAGGGAGATTACATAGTCGTGTAGTCTCTAAAGAAAAACCCAAGTTTCAAGATGAGCTACTAAAGCTTTAAGTCACGGAGTCTCAAAGAGAATGAGAGTTAAGCGATTTTAATCAGCGATTAAGAGGTAGTCCTTGATCTAAAAGAGGATCATGTGGTGGTCATTAAGTCTCAATAGATAACTAGAGTTAAGGATAAATCTCCGCAACCATGAGATCAAACAGTCACATAGTCACTGAAGCAAACCTGAGTAAGATCAAGGTAATACATGAGTTTTTCTCCATGTCATGTTACCAGTTGACAGCCAATAGGAATGAAGAGATTATGATAGCATGTTTTAAAAGATTGTTGAGCTGCTCCAAAAGAGCCAATAGAATAAAATATTGATCTCTTTTCAAATATAATAAGCTTTTTATAAGAAAAGTAATCATTTGAAATTGATCTCCTGTTAGTTTCAAGTTCCACAGCTAGGAGCAAGAATTGATTTCACAGCACATAAAAGTAAAGACAGAAAAGATTGAATTACAAATTCATGAATCCAGAGCTCAGAATTAGCACAAGTGATTAGCATTTTCAGTAAGAACAGAGTTATTAAGGCTTATAGAGTGAACGTTGAATTTTTTCAGTTAGAATCCAGAGTGTGATTATTAGTGTTGAAGATTTGAAGTGATTTACAGTTAAAAGTAAGGGTTTTGAGAAGATTTGTTTCAATATTGGTAAAAGAAGAAGCTGATCAGTGATAATTCACACAAGACAACATGAGTAGAGTAGTAAGTGTCACCTCTACCAGCGGGAAGAGCACTGTTGATGATGACCTCAAGGGGAAGAGAAACTATTTAGAAGAGTTTATTCAACTACTCCCAGGCTCCAATCAGAGGAAAAAGGTAAATGATGAATACTTAGGAGATAATTATGCATATATTAGAGCTTCTAAAACACCAGAATGTTCTGGTTATCATTTATTCAGTTATTTCCATAAAAATAGTGATGGCCCTATGCCCATATCAAACCCCTAGACTAGTGGACTAGCTAAGTTAGTTGTCCCTGTTGTATTCATAGATGTGGACTTGATCTTAGAGTTGGCCAGTAGGTATGATACTATCTCAAAGACCATCAAGAAGGATGATGACACTATTTTTTTAACCTTGGATCAAGCTTCATTCATGAAAGGTTTTGATGTTTATAAGTCTTGTTCTACAGAGAGAAACTTGAAAACCGTATCTTCTAAATATACCAGAGAGGTTGGTATTGTATCTAAATTTATCCAAGCTCACACACCAAGGGAAACTAGGAACTATATTGCACCTATCCCTAGTGATCCATCACCATATTTTTACAAAGACCTATCTTTTTATATGAAATACATCTCATATGCCTTATGCAAAGTCTTAGGTATAGATAGTGGAAAGGAAAGGGTATCATCAGACATGCTGATGATAATTTTAGAGTTGTAGAGCTCTTATGTAAGTACCGATTATGATTAAATTCAATATGTAATTGAAAAGATGCACCAAGGATTCATTGATATTCAGGACAAAGTAGGAAGCCCTAAGTTCCTGCAATACTCATTACTTATGCATCTCATTATGTTCTATAAATTCAACATTATGGATCAATCTAATTTATAGATTAGAAGGTTTTATCATGGATAGCTAAGCCCTGTGCAGTTATGGTTAAGGGTATGGAACTACACTTCTAGGGAGCACGAGTTTTGTGCATTTGAGAATTGGGTAGTTTACCCATTGTTGAGAAATCTAGGCGTAGATATGACCAGACTTCTAGTGAAGGTGTTGCAATTATTGAGACCCTATCAATTTGTTGACAAATGGAATGGAGATCATAACTGGGGTGACTTCTATTGTCACCAAAATTTTACACTAATCAGAGTATATGGTTGTTCACAGCCACCACATATTTTTCCTTATAGAGTACCATCCAGAATTATAATCATGGAATTTTTGTGGCAACTTATGTTAATAGATAGAGAGTACTTGGCCTCACACAAGAAAGAAACCTTCACACCAAGGTATTTCATTGCCTCAGATTTTACAATTGGAAAGACTGCCTATGACCCTATCAATGGATGGTTGAGGCACTACATGATGAATGTTTCCCTGTATAGATATATTGATATAGAGGGCTTTATAGAAAGTGCTAAGAAACTCTTAACACTTACCATTCCTATTAACAAAAAGAATCAGCCCTATGAGGAGGAATATTTTATCAGAAACATCCTTAAAGGGGATATAATTGTAGGAAGATTAACAAAGTATCACGATTTGATGGATTTGGAACAACAATTAAAGAAGAAAGGGATCCCATTAAGTGGATATTTGACAGGTATGCCCTATCTGCAAAGATTAGAGAAGATGATTGATTCACATAGCCTACTCAGTAATCAAATTGAAGATCAGATTGAATATAGGGACAAAGGTCCCAACAAGCAATCATCATTAGAGTACAACAATAGCTACTCTATACATATCCCACCACCCCAGGATCAACCACCTCATAATGAGGAAAATATTATTGATTTAACAGAAGCACATGAGGCTGAGGCAGATGTAGAGCCCGAACAAAAGAAACAAAGAGTAGAAGCATGGGAGCTTTCTATTGTAAGAACATAGAAGAAGAAAAAATATAGAATTGGTGCCTTGTTTACAGGGACTAGTGCTTATGATCATCAACTAAGAAAGTTGATAAGAGAGGGAAAGAAAAAGAGGGAGGATACTGATGACAATGGTGAAATTCTCCTTATCTTGTGCCAAGATGAAAGGAAAATCCAACAAGAGGAGTTCCTGAAAGATGATGATTTCATCAAGACTAAGGAGTATAAGGACTTCCTTATATAGGCTAACAAGAGAAAGTTGGAGCCAAATCGAAATCACAATGAGGAGAAGCTATTACAAGTGAAGCATTACAAGCCCTCCAAGTATATGACCCAGAGTCAGAGAATATGACTCCTGATGAGGCCAGATAGCTTGTGAAGTCCAGTCGTATGTTCCTAGTAGAAGGATGGGACTTGTCTTCACCCTTTATAATAGATCAAATTAGGATGTAGCCTGATGTCAAGATTTATACAGAGAGACAAATAGGAGAGATGATAAAGGATGTGGCTATGATTCTAAATCTCAAACCCTATCAATGTGGTCTCTTGCTCCTAAGAATCAAAAGCCATCGCTAATTAATGTCCAAGAGAAGATGGAGGGAGACAAGATAATATGGTCTGTACACAATATAGGAGACCTAGACATTTCTAAGGCATTAACCCATTTTTCTCACTTGAATGAGGCAATGCTAGTACACATGTCTAATAGATATCAGAAGTTATTTGATGAAACAAGCCTTATTGCCAAGGATAGAGAACTAGGTCTAATGAAGATTAGTGCAATGGAAAAAATAATTGTAGACCTAACTCAAAAATTATAAGAGATGCCTGAGGTTTCTCCCACTTTACCTAAATAAGGAGTAGATGCTGAGATCCAGAGTGAAGATACATGGTATGCTACATCAGAAACAAAGTAGGTAATTAAAGAGCATAATGAAGTTGTTTTGGGAGCCTTAATGCAAATTTTGCAGCATAGGATAAATATATTAAAAGATAAACTGGATATAGTTTATGGTGCTTATGGTAAATTGTCAGGCCTACAAGTTGAATTGAACAATTTTGTATCAATTTTGAACCCCTACTATGCAACATGGCTAGTTAGAACTAGGTTATTTGAAAGGTTACCATCATTGCAACCATTGAGATCAAATTTTCTAGAGATTGTAACCTATGTTGGAGAAGAGATAGAACAAATTGGGGTGCCTTCTCCTTTTTCAAAGGCAAGGAAAATCAAATTGAGGCCAGAATTAATATGTGTGAGCCTGACTACAATAAATTTGTGCCATCAATCACGTCAGAGGATAACTAGATCAATCCATTAGGAGTATGGAGAACATAATTTGACACTTTATTACCTAATAAAGAGCTATATATTTCTGACAATGGAAAATTGGATATGGAGAAGTATAATAAGATTTTAGATGAGGCCTTTAAGGCTGAAATAGATTTCAAAAAATTTATAAGAGATGTCAAGAGCATTACAGATGATAGGTGGGAAAGGCAGAAGACACAAATGGAGAGTATACAGATCTTTGATTGGCCAACAAAGGATGATGTCACAGCATGGGATGTTCTTACAAATCCCAAAAAGAAAAATCCTACCACTATTGACCTCGACATTATTAATGAAGAGTAGAACAACACCTGACATCTTCTCTTTGAGCACAGGGATGTTAGTCATCTTGAAGACTAGTATAAATTAGCCTGTAATGGTGGTCACTAGGTCTCACTACAAGTATTGGAGGCTATCCTAAACACATACAGACAAAGGTGCCAGTAATCACAAGAAGACAAGATCAAATATGATTTTTTTCTTCATTTTTGTCCATCCACCGCTTGGTCTCTTCTTGTGTTTTTTCCTTTTCTATGTTTTTAGGGTTAGGTCTTAAACCATCCAAAGCTTGTTTCATCCTTACTTCTTAAAGATTCCAAGATGGTTTTAGACCATATATAGAGCATGTTGTAACTATTTTAATGATGATGGAATATAATTACAAGGTAGAATACTAAATTTTTTTCGAGCCTCTATATATTTTGGTTTATTGAATGTATTTTGAAGTAGTTAGACATTAATAAAATACATTGTTGTGAGGTCCTGCCCTGACCTGTCCTAGTTTGGCTTTCATTTTGACACTTGACTCATCAGGATGATATTTTGAGTATTGAATTTATGGTTTATGCATGTCGTCTTTTGGACCTTATGAGTAGGTTGTTACAGGTTTTGTTGATGATCACAGTTACCGTACTCTTTATATCTATACACATGCTTATTTTGATACCTTGATTTTTCATGATATATGTATTCAGCTTTGTTCTGTTATCTTTGATATTATGT